>CM076581.1:326989812-327213084 GCA_034641835.2 Pinus albicaulis | reverse complement strand
AATTCACTTGAAATAATTGCGGTGACTAACATTTTTAGTCACCTAGTCATTAATTTCATCATTTTTTACTAGTGAGCGGAGCTCTCACTCCAATACCCAAAAAAATCCAAGACACTTACTGCGCTCTGATACCAAATTGAATTAAATAAACAACACAACACAGCTAATGTGAGACAAAGCTCACTGAAATCATTGAATTCAATTGCACGATTACATCACACTTATATATCAAATTGCACTCACCTAATCTTCCTGAAGAAGAGGAAACAAACCTAAATAGATGGAACCAATTTCTAAATAAACACTCTCGTTCAACCACTCAAAACTAAATCTATTTCTGCATGATCTAGATTATTCTCACACTCACCATACTTCCCTTCTCATTCGTTACCTTAGCATATGCATAACTGCTCTTTAATGGCAAGATATTGAGGGATTGGGGGCATATGCATAACTGTTATTTAATGGCAAGATATTTAGGGATTGGTGGGTGTTTGATTGCACTAAGTTGGTTTAGGTTGATGGTTCTACTTTTTCATCTTATTTATTATTAATTTTTTATTTTTTTTAAATAATCAACCTATTTTGTATTAATAAAAAATAGTTTGCATGTGTGTGATAGTGATATTCGGAATATATAGTCATTACCATGACAAAAATCAAACAAGTTCAGCATCACCATATTATTAAAATTTGTCCCATTTTATACCAACATCAAAATAGTCCAAAAAAATATCAAGTCCATCTCTAATACAAAAAACTATATATAAATTTTTTGACTTCACATCATCTAATGACATCAATAAATAAAGAGCTTAAGAATAAGGAGTCGCCAGAGCTTTGAAGACTGCCCAGATAAAAAGTGAAGAGTACCAAATAAAAAGCACAGTAATGGATGGCTCATTTTCCATAGCGTCAACAAAATTTCTTTGTTCCTTGGGAAAAATATATTTTTTGAATAATCCAATCAACATTATGTTTCTCTGCATCAATTTGGTTAATAAGGTAGGCTTGAAAGCCCCAAAGTGCTATGACCTCTTCTCTAGAGTTTGTCCCTCTACAATAGTTACAACTAAAATGAAAATATAGCTCCGGGAATAAAACTATATGAGCCTCATAATTGCATATATTTTGTTCCAGGGACAATAAATTATAAATTACAAAGCTTCTTTTATTTCGCATTTGTGCCACAGTTCCAATTTTGTTGAAATAAATACAAATGTTGTTATTTATGCAAATAACATATTGGGAATTATCAAATATAATGGTGTTCCTGCATAGCCAGATGCCTAAGAAGATAAAGAAGGGAATTGTTCTGACTTCCTTGAATTTTGAATTCCACTCCCCACTCATTTACACATTCTTTAATAGACGAATAGTTCCTACCCACATTGATATTTAAACATTGTGAAAGACAAATCCAAATGGCCATGGCATATGGACACTTTAGAAATAAATGTACATTTATTTCATTTGAACCATGGCACATATAGTATCTTCCTTGTTCGCTAAAGGCCCTCTTGCAAATATTCTCCAAAGTGAGAATCCTGTTTTTCCAAGCGAGTCATCTAGAAGCTTTTAATCTTAGGGGAATATTCTAAGACCATAACTTGTGGAACCAACATTTCTCTATTGGAGCCTATTGAGCAAAGGCAATGTGTCTATATATCTCTTCCACTGTTATAAGACCTTGTACACAAGAGCTTGTACAATATGTCACTCCCATTTAAAAATATCAGCATTATTCCATAATTCCCTCCATGTATAATTTTAAAATGTAAGTCTCCCATATCTCTACTAAACCTCAAGATAATCTCAATTCATTTGTGCTTTTCCAAGTGAGATACACATGATTTGGATCCAAATGAGACTAAATTTGATTTAGGAAGATAATACCCATGCCGTGGAGGTGACGAATGATATCAATTAGAAAAGTGTGATTTACCTGCACACCTCTAATTGGATCAAACCAAACTTCCACCATTGTGCCTGTACTGATCTCCCAACTTATATTTATAATAAGCCACCATTTTATTTTCACGAAACCTTACAAAATGTATGAGCCATTTTTAGGAAACCTCCTCTGATTCCTTAGCCATGCTTCAAGAGATAATTTTTAAATATTTTTGGTTAATGATCTTTTTCCAAATACGAAATTTGAATAGTGCATGAAAAAAATTGTTTATCACTAGTAGTCATCCAAAATTTTGGATTTTTTTAAACCCCATCCGCCCTCCTCTTTCCTATGTGGGATATCCCCATATGAACAAGATGTACTTGTGATCACCTTTTGCTCCAGATGAGATAAAATTATTTCATATAATGGCATTTATTTTTTTATGATTTGTTTGGGCATCATATATATATATATATATTGCAACACCTATTGGGATAAAATAAATATTCCTGAAATCGTTACACACTTATGTGCCCAAGTAGTCAATTTTCCATCAAAATCATTAATTAACCACTACCAATCTATGTTTAAATATATATTTGGTTTTAAGTTGAAGGCAAGATATTTGAACCACCATTCCATTGGAGAGACATATATAGAAAATATTTTAGCAATCTCCGCAATTTGGGCTTGGTCACTTAATACCTGGTGATGAGCCTCAGTATTGAAACAAGAATGTTGCAACTACCGAGGCTACCAACTTTAATAATAAACTCGAGGTTCGTAAAAACTTAAGAGGTATAAGCACTATCTGTACAATCTGCCCTTTTTTGGTTGATCTGATGTAATGGAGTGAATGTTATGAAATCAAAGTCTAAACTAATTTTAGAAATGGAAGTGTTGCTTTGAAAATGAATTAATCGTAGGAAAGAACAACAAGTTGTAATTGAAATCCTAAGAGCATGAATTCAATAAAAATGACCTAATATAATCTGTGAAAATGAATGTCCTAAGTGGTGTTTATTCTTCCTCAGTCATGTATTTAGGTCCTAAGGGTCATGATTCAAGCTTAAGAGACAAAAACCAATCTTTGGGAGAAAATATGGTCGAGTTTATAAATGCTACAACAGTGCTATAGGAAACTCTGTTTTTGCTACAGGAAAGTTTGTTTTGGAAATAACTCACCGAATGAACAAGTAAATTAAATGAAAATTGTATGGGAATTTTTTTTTTAGTAAGTAGGATTTATTGGGTCTCCATTCCAAGTGGAATCACTCCAAAATACCCCTGTTCACGCGTGCTAAAAAATAACATAAATTTACTACTCTAAAATCTTGAAATTCAAGAACTAATGAGCTAGTTAATATATCAAATTCCTAACCTAATCAAGTGCAAATGAAATGGGGTAATTTTTTTATTAAATTTAACATTATTATGACCTAATCCAAGTGCAATAAAGTCGAATGTATCTCATTAACCCATTCTAAAAAATAGCAGAGATTTACTACTATTTCGCTGCAAGACATTTCTAGAAATCTTATATTCTTAAACTAGTAACAAAATCCAAGTAGCTTAGTGATTAAGATGACCTTCCAAAGTTATTATAAGGATTAATAATTCTTTCGAACCTGAAAAATAACTCACTTCAATCATTTAACTCAATCCTACATCAAGAAAAGAAACAATACTAAATACAAAAATATGCAAAATAGAAATAAGAGATGCATGTGAATAAGAAGTGAAAAAAACATAAAGATATTGTGCAAGAGGGCTCCGAGGCTCCTTGGATGGCCCTACCCAAGGAGGATTAAAAGTCCTATGGAAGAAACCAAGCCTTAGAAGCTAAAACTAAAACCCATCTTCATTATTGAACCAATCAAAGTACATCCCTGCAAGAAACGAAAATGGAGCTGCCATAAAACAAGTTTTCTCCACAATAAGACAAAATAATACATGCCCCTAGAGGCTTATTTGATTGGTACTTATAAAAAATGATGAAGAATCATTCCCCTTAAAAGGAGGAAGATTTCCCCTCCAAGCTACCTCAAATAGTGGATCTCATTCACAACACTAGGAGTTTGCAGAAAATGATAGGGAACACATTCTTAGATTTTCTCAATCATCGAAGTTCCAGAATCTCTCCAAAATTTCTCAATTATTTAGTGATATTTTGTTCATTTATTCTCGAATCTTGTTCCTCCAGTAGTAGGGAGCAAGTCCCTAAATTATCTCCTTCTCCAAATCTTCGTAATCTGCCCAATATTCTCACAATATTCTACATAAATAGAAAATATTAGGCACAAATATGAAATTATATATAAACCTTCCTAAGAACATATTAAAGAATTAAATAAATTTGTTAACTGTAGAAGGAGACATTTAACATATATTTCATGTGCCTAAGAAAGGTTATATGGGCCTTAATTCATGTATAATTTAGAGGCCCATCATACCCTCCTATTGAAACTGTTGCTCATCGTCTGAGAAACCTATTCATCCTCCTTGCCTTGTGGTTCTTCATGTATGATGGATTAATTCATTCTTTCTTTATTGGTCCATGTGATGCTCCTCATGTTGATCTTCTTGCTACTCTTCTATTTGCATTTCTTCTTGCAGATGTTGCATGGAGCTCCTCAGGTGCCTTTGCTGGCATCTTCATCCTCCTAGAGTCTGTTGGTGGTCATTTGAAGTCATATTCATTAAATTATCCTCAGATTTTGACCCTATTATGCCATATACAAAATTTCTACATTAAACTTTTCAACTTTTTGTAGTAGTGTTCTCTCTGCTTCTTGGGGCTCCAGATTCCTTAGAGATTAAGGGAAATTGTTTATGGAGGT
This sequence comes from Pinus albicaulis, assembly GCA_034641835.2. Taxonomy (NCBI): domain Eukaryota; kingdom Viridiplantae; phylum Streptophyta; class Pinopsida; order Pinales; family Pinaceae; genus Pinus; species Pinus albicaulis. Next base: position 327,208,347 of record CM076581.1, on the reverse strand, counting down.
TAGGGATGGAGTGATGGAATGATTGGAGTGATGGAGAGATAAGGGGATAGGTCCCATGCCAAGCTATAGGTGATATAGTTGTTAATGGCACAACATAGGGTTTATGGAGTGAATCCTTGTGAATGGAGTGAAATGAGGGTTAAGAGTGGTAAGTATAGGCAAAAAATAAATTATCATGCTCTTTTTGAAGTTTAGAAACCTTTGAGAGAGCTACTCTCCTTGTAAATAATTTTCCTGTAGCATTTACAGGGTTTCTTGTAGTGCTATAGGAATCCTGTAGGTGCTAGGACATTTCTATAGCAATTAAAGTCATGAGTAAAAATGGATTTTTCTGCCTAATTGAAAGGTGGAATGAGTGAATGGGTGCATGCTACAGTTGTCCATGGAGTGTTTAAGCAGAGCAGAGAGAGAAGAGAGGAGGAAAACCACCTTTGATAAATAAAATTTTCCCTTTGTCTTTCTTATAGCAAATATGTTTTTTCTTGTAGGAGCCCTATTTCTCCTGTAGCAATTCTATTTCGCCTATAGAAACTCTATTTCGCACGCCAAGAGGTGGTGGGTTCACCTTTTATTTTTTCTTTTTTTCTTTTTTCAAAATTTTCTCTTCTTTTTGTTTTCAAAATTTTTCTCTTTTTTCATTGCATGCAAAATAAACTTAGAGTTCTTTTTTTGTTAACTAAGTTCACTATCAGTTACCCCTTGGCACTCCTTGTCTTTCATCACAACCAACTTCTTACTATCCACTTTCTCAAGTCCTCTTCACTTTTGTCTTCTTCCTCTCCCACGTGTGTGTGTGTCTTGGTGTAAAAGTGAAGCTCACTGCTAGATAAGGCTGAGGTTTCTCTGCTACTGATTTTGGCTATAAAAATACTTTCCTTCTCACACTTTTAATGCTTTCTTAAGATAGAATAGATTCGAAGAAAGGTTTATATGATTACATAACTGAGCCTTACCCTTGATATGTTTTTGCAGATGAAATTGAAGCTGCTTGTATGACTGCTGAAGCTGATGGTGGGTTTGAAGCTGATACTAAAGCTGCATGATATCATCTGCTGGAGGTCCCCTTGCTGATAGCCTTGAATCTTAAGGTATTCTAGGGTTTATTTTCTTTTTTTTTTATGTTTATTTACATCAATGACTTAAATTTTTCTACTAACATGTTCATGATGTGAGTATTGTAGTTGATGATTTTTTTTCTATACAAGTCTTCATAGCAAGATGATTTTTTTTACTGATAAAATGTTTTGCGTGTATATTCTTCTCCCAATGTTCAATATTTTTTTGGTGGAGTGGATGGACTGCTTTCTAAGGAGGGTTTCTTCTTCTCAACCTTAGAAATGGCTTCATGATGCTCAAGGTGGCTGGATCTTCTATTATGTGGTTGAAAACAAAGAATTGATGCTGAGTTTTATGTGATTGTACAACCTGCGAAGGACAACCCTCTCGTAGTAGACTTGATTTAGGAATAAATCTCAAATGGTAGATTGGATTGACGTGATTTTTTTTTAGAATATTATTATCATCCTTATGCACCTCCCCATAAACAATCTCTACCATTGGATGCATGAATCTCGAGAAAAAATAAAAATGGTTGTAGGTGATGGAGGTCGATTTCTCACAAACTGTGCACCATAAATTTCTAAAATTGTTTGAGCATGTTACCATCATATATATGTATCTACCCCTGAAAGATATTGGAAAATGGAGGCACGGGTTTTCAGATATAATGAAAATAATTTTATGCTAAAAAACTATTTTCAGGATAACCACCTTGTAGCAGAATTTTTTTAATCATAGCTATCAAACAGTAGATAAAATTGACTTGAATTGTTTTGAGCATATTACTATCATCCTTATGCATCTCCCCATAAAAAAATCTCGGCCATTAGATGCACAAATATTGAGAAAAATAAAAAATGGTTGTAGGTTATGAAGGTCGATTTCTCAGAAACCATGAACCGGAATGTGGTGAAATTTCTTGAGCATGTTACCATCATCTATATGAATCACCCCATGAAATAGGTTGTAAAATGGATGCATGATTTTTTAGATATAATAACAATAAACAATTGCTAAAAACTAGGACTTTCGTGTAACAAAACAAGGTTTCTTGTAACATTTTAGGACAACGATGAAAGTGAATGAAAAAAAGTTTGGAAATGATGGGTGGATGTTGGAAATGGATGAGGGTAATGGATTTTCATGACCTAGATCCTTTTGGAGCGTTTGAGCAAAGTAGAAGGAAGTCCAGGTTTGACTTCCTTTGACTAGGGTTTTGACAAACTTTTTCTTTTGGTGCCAATTTTTTTGTTTGCTGCTTGCAAAGGTTGGATAGCACCCTGATTCATTAGAGAGAGATACATGGAGAAAATAAATTTGTTTTCTTTTCATTTTTTCACTTTTTTCATTTTTTTTCTTTTAGGCCTACTAGCTACCTCAATGAGGTTCCCCACTAGTAGGTCTACCTAGGTTCCTCAAAGGATGTTCTCACCTAATATCTTTTATTTTTCTCTACTTTCCAACCCATTGATGACATCATGGAGGTTTTCAATTAGTGATCCAACCTTAAGTGCCTCAAAAGAGGTTTTCACCTGAGATTTTATTATTTTTCTTTTTTTTCTCTTTTTCCATTTTTTTAGTTTTTCCTATCCTACTCTTACTTGAAAAAACAAATTCTCTTTCAAGTATAGGAATACTTCTAATGGAGCCATGTGCACATCAATATGACAAATAAAATCATGTATACACTTAGAATACATGCTTTGACATGTACCTGAATATGAGAGATGAATTTCTTTGACTGAGATTGTATCAAGTATTGTTGAAGAAGAGTGTGTTGTTGCAACTTAATAACTGTATGGAACCATATTTCAGTGTAGCTTTGATGCCCTTGGTTTTCTCTCTCATTGGGAACATTCTTCATGTATTCTTCTACCATAAAATTCAAATCTTTCTCTTTTTGGTGATTATTCTCTTGAACACCTGGAGGAAATGATGGTAAACATGAGGGAATTTTCTCAATATTTTATTTTGATGTCTGCTCTTCATCGAGTACAACCCCTGATTCTTGGATCTCCTCATTTGAATCTTATTCTTAAAGTTGTTGTCCTTCAATGACATCAAGAAAATATCTTTGTTGTAATACCTTTATTGAACTACTATGCATACCATTTAGCTCAATAGGATATGTTTGGTAGTATTCTACCCCAACATTGTAAGTGGGTTGATATACTTCATTGTGTGGGTTTGGAAATGGTGGTACAGGTAGTCGAGTGGGAGTGTATCTACGAGATGGATGTGGTTGAGCTTGTGGCTATGGTGTAAGTGAAGTGTAGGGATAGCATGGAGTTGGGCATGGAGGATATTGAGAAAAATATTGAGGATATTGTGGATTTTTCCCATAAGGTCCTTGCCAACCTTATTGCCAAGATTGGTTTTGGGATTGATATGGCCAAGGTTGCCAAGGAGGGAGTGTGTCCCAATTATTTTGAGATGGATTCGAATAAGCTTGAAATTTTGAAGTAGGTCATTGCATGATATCAAGTTGAGTAGATTGCCATGGTCTTCTTGGAGCTACATAACTTAAGCTTCTGTGGTGATTGACTTGATCCATTGTCTTATTGGTAAAATTCCTTAAACCATGGTAATGATGGACAATATTTAGTAGCATATGATTCTACATGGATAACACAAATATCATCATCTTCCTTTTTCTCATTTTCTATTCTTAACATTTCTACTTGTTAACTTAGATTGCTAAGATTTTTTTTTTTTTTTAAAGTTATCAAGCAAATTTCGTAGTTCATCTTGACTTACCAATGTTCATGCTGATTTAATTACTCTTGCCCTTCCTCTTCAGATGTGCTTGCATGTTTCACAAATTTCTTCAAATGATAATTGGTATACATCTCCTTTGCTCATGTTATCAAGGAGATTGATGCACTCATCCCTAAGTGTTCTAAGTCATAGGGTTTTTAGTGTGTCAAATCCTAAATGTTGCATTTTTTCTCTCTTAACATTAAACATGAACCTATCTATTAGATCTTCAAGGCTCTCATCTTCTCTTTTATTCATTTTAAAGATTTCTTCCTTAAGATCATGTTATTTATACTTTTCTAGAAATATCATTTGCATATCATTCCATGACATTATTGAATTAGTACCTAGAATCATGAACCATTTAAGAGCTCTATCCTTCAATTTTGCAAGAAAGAATCTTAGTTTTTGACTGTGTGATAAGTAGCCATAATATCTAAAAAGTATTTCAAATTCAAAGAGAAATTTTTCCGGATCATATGACCTTATACCATGGGAGTTTTGAAGGAAATATGGAGGGGTGTTCTTCATATGAAAATAGACATCAGTATCTTGAATGGGAAATCCAAGAGGATCTTCTTCATTGTCATAATTTCCATCCATTTATTCTACCCTTTTCACCACCTCTTCTTTTTATACCTGCAAAAGTGGATGGTAATGCGCTTCTTATTGTGCCACATGATCAAATGGGGGGGTTGGTGTTGGAGAAGTATTTTTATATATTTTTTTGAATAATAATGCTAATGAAATGCAATTTTCTCTTTTGAAATGAAATATGCCTAATGAATTTTTTTTGTTTTTGCAGAAATAAAATATATGAATCAACTAGGGAAGAAAAAAAATGCATACTTTGACACCTCCCTAGCAATGGCACCAAAAAGTGATGAGCATCAATATTGCAACAAGAATGTTGAACTACCGAGGCTACCAACTTTAATTATCAACCCAAGATTCGTACAAACTTAAGAGGTATCGACACTATGTGTGTAGCATAGAATGTGTCCTTATTTGGTTGATCTGATGTAATGAAGTGAATGTTATGAAATAAATTGTGAGTGTTTCTTTGAAAATGAATTAATTCTAGGAAAGAACAACAATTTGTAATTCAAATCCTAAGAGCATGAATTCAAATAAAAATACATAATATAATTTGTGAAAATGAATGTCCTAAGTGGTTTTTATTCTTCCTCAATCATGTATTTAGATCCTATGGGCCATTATTCAATCCTAAGAGAAAACAACCAACCTTTGGGAGAAAATTTGGTCGAGTTTAGACATACTACAAGAGTGCTACAAGAAACTATGTTTTTGCTACAAGAAAGTCTGTTTTGGAAATAACAGATCGAATGACCAAGTAAATCAAATGAAAATTGTATGGGAATTTTTTTTTTAGTAAGTAGGATGTATACGGTCTCTATTCCAAGTGGAATCACTCCAAAATATCCCTGTTCACACATGCTAAAAAATAACATAAATTTACACTCTAAAATCTGTAAATTCAAGAACTAGAGAGCTAGTTAAGCTATCAAATGCCTAACCTAATCAAGTGAAAATGAAATGGGGTAATTTTTTTTATTAAATCTAACATTATTATGACCTAATCCAAGTGGAATAAAGTCAAATGGATCTCATTGAACCCTTCTAAAAATAATAGAAATGTACTACTATTTCTCTACAAGGCATTTCCAGAAATCTTATATTCGTGAACTAGTAACAAAATCCAAGTAGTTTAATGATTAAGGTGACCTTCCAAAGCTATTCGAAGGATTAATAATTCTTTTGAACCTGTAAAAAACCTGCAAAAGAACTCAATTCAATCATTTAACTCAATCATATAGAAAGAAAAGAAACAATACTAAATGCAAAAATATGCAAAGTAGAAATAAGAGATGCATGTAAATAAGAAGTGAAAAGAACATAAATAAATTGTGAAAGACGGATATGAGGTTCCTGGGATGGGAAATCCCAAGGAGGAATTAGAGTCCTATGGAATAAACCAAGCCTTAGAAGCTAAAAATGACACCCATCTTCATTATTGAATCAGTCTGAGTACATCCTTGCAAGAAATGAAAGTGGAGCTGCCAGAAAAGGAGTTTTCTCCATAATAAGCTAAAACAATGCATGCCTCGAGAATCCAATTCAAATTGGTACTTATAAAAAATGATGAGGAAGCAGTCCCCTTCAAAGGAGGAATCTTTCCCCTCCAAAATCCCTCAAATAGTGGATCTCATTCCCAACACTAGGATTTTGCAGTAAGTGACAAGGAACACTTCCTAGATTTTCTCAATCATTGGAATTCCAGAATCTCTCTAGAATTTCTCAATTATTTCATGATATATTTTTCATTTACTCTCCAATATTGATCCTCCATTAGTAGGGAGCAAGTCCCTAAATTATCTCCTTCTCCAAATCTTCATAATCTCCCCAATATTCTCACAATATTCTACAAAAATAAAAAAATATTAGGCACAAATATGCAATTATATTTAAACCTTCCAAAGAACATATTAAATCACAAAAAAAAATTGTTAAGTGTAGAATGAGAGATTTAATATATATTTTATGTTCCTAATAAAGGTTATATGGGCCTTAATTTATGTCTAATTTAGAGGCCCATCACCTGGATGAGCAGTGATTTTTATTTGTTAATATAAAATCCAAAAGTGTCACCAAATTTAGAAATGATGTGATAAATGTGAAACCATTGCTCCATGGAAACCTTTCCGAAGAGAAGAACATCATCTACAAAAATTAGGTGAGAAACATAGATATTTTTTGTGACATATAGACCAACAAATTTCCCCTCCAGATTTGTATCTTCCTACTCAAACTATCAATGAACAACAATAATAGATGGGATTAAGGGAATCCCTACCACAAAATCTAAGAAGCTAAAAATAAATTTGAGGTCAAACAATTAATCAATACAACAAAAAACCAGTAGTCCAATTTTGTGGAGCATCATCTGGAGAAGAGCCTAATCCACCCAATCATAAGATTTGTGAAGATATAATTTTCAAATCATAGCCTCCTTCCATCTGAAATTTATGGAGTAAGCTCTCTGGAGCTACGACCACAACATCCTAAATTCTTAGATGCTTCAAAAAAATGAATTGGTCAGGGGAAAAATAGGAAGAGAATTTTTCTTTTAGGGTAGTCGCAATAATCTTAGAGACCAATTTGTGAGTAAATTTGCATAAAGATATAGGCCTATAATCTTGGAAGGTGGTATGCCTCGATGTCTTAGGTATGAGTGCAATGAAATCCAAATTTACAATGCCATAGATCTTGTGCTCTTGCCTCAAATCTTCAGCTAAATTCAACAAATAGGATCCCATTATAACCATAAAATGTGTAAATATTTATATAATCCATCCATCCATAACTGGGAATTTATCCTTCATGAAATATTTTAGCGCAAAATTAGCCTCTTAAATTATGATTATCCCACAAACAGTCATGTCATCTTCCATAAAGAACATCTGAGGATATTATTGGATGTATTCCAACTGGCTATCAATTTCTAGATCCTCTCTCATATAAAAGAGTCCCAAAAAATAATGTACAACTTCCTCATGTAGGTCCTGAAGTTTGAAAATTTTCCTGCCTATGACATCCATTAGATCCCATATAGTGTTTTTGCTTCACTTTGTCAAGAAAAGTTGTGGAAATATTTTGTGTTTTTGTCCCCTCCATTGATATAAATAACATGACTCTTGTTGGGAGAAATAATTTCTAGATTAATCCTCCAATATTTATATTTCAATATGGACTTGTAAACATGAGTCGCACTACACTTTCTTGATTCAGTTTCTAATTCATAGTTTTAATGTTTCCTTATGATAATCAACTAAGTAATGAAACAAATGAATTCTTACGAACAAACACATTTCAGAAAGTAATCAAACCATCTCACTAACATTAGCAGAATCAATAATCAAATTCAACTTAAAAACTTGAAATATTTATGAACTTACCCTATTCTTCTCTTCAACTGAAATCTGTACTTAAATGAAAGCTTAATTCTTTAACTATAGATTCTACTTCACCCAACTATGAAACAAAATTCCTAATTAAGCAGACTCGACACATCAACTTGGTAATTCAAAATTACATTCGGAATCCAAACCTTAATTTCTTGCTTCTACAATCTACACTCTCGAATAATTAAAAGACCTAATCTAGATGTAATTGCAACTCAATCTTAAAACTAAGAAATCAATCTTACATTCAAAAATTGTACTAAGATTAAAACCCTAGAACAAGAGAAACTTCACACTAATTCAATGTATTTATAATAAATAAAATATTCTTATGCTAAGGGCTAATCTGAATACTCCGCCTCACATATTCAGTCAAATAGAATTAACAAACTTTGATTTCTCAAATTTAACTAATTTGCACACACACCATTTGATCTTCTGGTAATCTTAGAAGCAACCTCAATTATCAAACTTTGTATAATTCAATCAAACCCTAACTCTGTTGTCATAAATGAAAGAAAAAAAAAAACAATGGGATGCTATTAGAACACATAGGAAAAGAATGTAATAAAAACTATGCTATTGTTTTGATTTTCATTCAACATGAATTAGTTTCTTCACTCTTTTAAAGACTAAGCTTGAGCAATTAAAATTTGGATAGACCAACACTCTATTTTTCTAATGAAAACAAGTCACACTGCTAGTTGCATTATTAATTGATTCAAAATCCAACAAATCCTACACACACTGTACTAAAAATTTTCTTTCGAAAAGCAAGCTATAGGTATCCACTCGTTTCAATGAAAAATACCTTAAAATTGGAAACTTATTTTCAACCACACTGTTCACACTGCTAATGAAGGTATGAAATTCACACTTGGAAACACTCCTTAACTATTTGAATTAAATGGAAATTGTTTAATCTGTCTAAGATCCAAAATATTAATTTAAAAGACACTCAAACCTTGAATTTTAGAGACTATAAATCAAAGCAATTGAGATTCTATAGGCACTTAATCAAACTAGACTATCTACAACACTCACACTGTTATCAATAACTCAGAATATCTCGTTGATGACAAAATGAATCGAAAGCACATTGTAATGGAATTTATCAACCAAACTTGAATCACACTATGCATGCAACGATAAAATAAAATTCGTACACATCTCAAAACTCTATAAACAAGATCTCATTCCTCATCCTAACATTATTAAGAATTACACTCACAGTCTCATAGAAAAATAATCTCCAAACCAAAAATGTTCAAATCAGAATGTAATAATTGAATGAAACACATGTATATGGAAATATATTTTTAATATTCCAAAGACATTTCGAGATCAACCTCACTGTCACTTACAGTTCTCAATTTTTCTATCACAAACTTCCCCAATTAATTTGAAACAACGATGTTTAAATCAGTTTTTTAAATGACCCTTGTTAAATATGAGAAGATCGACCATAAATGAGTGATTATGCATTCAATTCATGATTTTTATCCATCCCTTATGGAAACACAAAACTTCTAAGGCGTTATCATTCAACTTTGTGGAAGATTATAAACCAGATTTGAAATGTTATTTCTACGCTTGTCCAATCAACTCATTACATTCAGTGTTTGCAAATAGAACAGAGAACTCACTCTGTTATTCGATTGATTCAGAAACCTATCCAATGGTTTTCATACGGATTCAAAATAATGGGGATCTCGGTGCTCTCTACAAATCGATTGAAATATTTAATAAATAGAAATTATCAGTGAGTTCTATGAAATCACAGATCACACCAAAATGAGAGACAACTCTCAATGTTTGAGAACGCAATCAAATATTGACAATCAAACATGTATTACACCATTCAGTGAGGTAAAAATATAATTTAAGCTAACATATAGCAGAAAATGAAAACGAATTAAACAATCACACACCTAAATTAAAGTCCTACCTACAATAAATAAAACTTCTCGGATTGTGGTGGGCCCTTGCCACACCTAGGATGCGAAATTACAGAAGGTAAAAGACACTCAAAAAACTAATTTAGGTATATATATATATATATATATATATATATATATATATATATATATATATATATATATATATATATATATATATTTATTTATTTATTTATTTATCAGCTCTTCATTCCATAGCTTGAATCAACACATGCTCCAATTCATGACAGAAGTAGTTTTGTATTGAAAATGAAGTTACACTTGACAAAAATAGCTCCAACACTCATAAATTAGGGACTAACTAATATTTCTCTGGTGCAAGCTTTATAGACAACCATAAATTTACAAAATAGTACGCAAATCAACTCCAACGGATTCCTATACTAATTGAACATATCAGTTCTGATTACAATATTTGATCTTAGCTTTTTGGTTCAAATGATTCTCCATTTGTAGCTTCATGGATAAGATGAGACTGCTTTAGAAAAAGTCTAGAAGCTAGTGCATAAGCATCATCGATCCTTGAGTTCGAACATCTCTTTGATGACACCAAGGTAAGGTGTTTACCACCTAGAGCATTGAAATGCTACTAGGTGGTTTTGAACCTCTTAAGTGTAGTTCCTGACCTAGTATTTAAGTACAAATCTCCCAAACCATGTCTTAGTGTCAAAACCATGCTTCTCTTTAGCTGAACAGGTCCTGTTGATGCACACTTCGTAACTATAACCCATACATATTAGGTAACAAAACAAGTATATAACTTAATTACCTAACTTTAATCACAAAATAGTTAAAATAACACTATTTGCAATGCATTTCCTTAAGTGAAAGAATCAACATAGTTTGAGGCATATGGATGACAAAGATAGTGGAAAGGAGTTTATTGGTGAAAAAATAGGAGCTAAAAGTAGCAATAAGAGTGGAAAGGTGGTGAAAAAAGAGGGGTTCAACATCTCCCCCACACTTAATTTGATGCATGCCCTCATGCATCCATGTCAAAAATAAACACAACCAATCAATTGCTCGGTCAAATGCAGGATTTCCTTGAATGATACCTCCAGACCACGTTTAGTAGAGGTGGAGCATTTTTCAAATTTCATAGCCAATTTCTGAGTGTTGAGCCTCTTGGTAGGTCAAAGTCTTGAAACTTTCCATTTGAACAATTGCTTGTTCCTCCTCTTCAGTTCATCATTCTGGGAAAATTTTTTCAGGTGGTCATCTTTGAACTGAATGTTGACTCGTTCAACATATTGAAATAAAACTTCAAACTTATGAGCTTGCACCTTGAGCTCAATGATATTCTTCTTCAAATTTGTGAGGTTCTCTTCCTCATCTCTAGTTTTGACAAGATTGTTGACTGTTGGGAAGGGCTTTCTTTATGAAGTTGGCTCATAATTTTCTTTGGTGAGGAAACCTATTGTTCTTGACTTGGTGAAGGCTAAATGGGAGTGAAAGTTTGGAAATATGGAGCAATTTCATTAGGGATTTGGGATTGAGATACAAGTGAAGGGGGTTCTGGAGGGGATAGAGGAGGTTTTGTAGCAAAATCAGGGATGAAGATACATGAACATGTTTTGTGTTGGTAGCTTTGGGCATCTAATATGGAGGCTTTTTCATGCTGTGGGTCCTTTTTTGGTCATGTGCAAAATTTTATTCAATGGGGGATGAGAATTTATGGACGGGGTTTGTCCTTTTGTACTTGGATTTAAGCTGAGGATCCTCTTGTGTCGAGGGCATCTCCATCGAAGGTGCTTCAAGTGGGCCCAATGCTTTCCTCTTTTAATTTTTAAAGGACTGCTTTCTTGAGGGCTCGACCATCTGACTAAGAGAAGGATCTAGTGCCTTGGGACTTTCGGCATATTGGGCAAGTGAAGTGGGGGAAGTAGGGGTAGTTTGAGAACTAGGTGCATGGGCTCCCTTTTTCAATATTAAAGCTCCTCTTATAGGCCTCTGCCTTCCCTTCACCTGTAAAATTTTCTATTAGGAAATCCTCCCAGGATTTCTTCCTTTTCCTCAACTCAGAAAAAACTATGATTTTAATCAAGCTATGATGGTAGAGTGCAGTTTCTGGCATCCTGCTTTCTGATTGCACCCCTCGTGCCATCTTATGAAGGCTTAATCTCAAGAAATGGGGAATGTTAATAAAACAATATTTAGTAAAATGGATCAGGAGTCAGATGTGATAGAGAAAAACGATGGCATGCCTCCCTTCACAAGTTAAAAAAATGTTGCAATATGGTCAGCAATGGGTGCCATTGATCCCTACGTAGAACTCCTTTTGCCCAATTTAGAGATTAATATGATGGCTTCAAAAATGCTGCACATTTGGGTATATTGAGTTGAACTCCCTTAAAGAATTTCTCTCCTTCAACAGGCATCCCAATTGCTTCACTCAACGATTCCTCTATTACTTTGAGGCTCAGAATCCCAATATTTTCTCTTTTTCCATCAAAGGTCAATTAAAATATTGAAATTTTACACTATCATAGTTTTATTAAAAATATGGATTTGTAGATTTAACTGTAATTAGTGCATGCATGCGAATGGAAATTATGTAGAAAAGTAGAGAAAAAAAAATAAGCTCACACACTCACACATAACACACAAGATATGTTCTCTACGAAACCATTTTGGGAGAAAACCTAGCTAGAAAGTGAGGTCGATGCACTCTCTTTCTCTGTTTAGAAATATGGTTACAAGTACAAAGAATCTATGCTTGTGGCATTTGGGCTGCTACAATGCACAAATATTCCCTATGTGTTCTACACCCTATCTCTCTTGGCTATATTTTCTTAGCTATGGAATAAAATACTCTCAAAAGAATGGAATGTCTCTTCCTCCGATTGCCCCGGTTATAACACAACCTCGTAGACTACTAGTGACTAATTTTCACTACATAAAATCTTAACTACAATTAAAATATAGACTCTTCTAGATTATTTCACATAAAAATCACGTGAATATCCCCTTTTCCATGAATAATGGGGACTGACATGACATCCTCTCGAACTATAGGTTTGAAAATAGGAAGATCAACGTCTGAGTGGCACAACTTTTGCATACGGACTCTGATTTACATGCTTCTTGCGCCATTGGAAATATATTTATGTGTAGAATAGAATAAAATGGTGTGGAGCTAAAGAGGAAAATTTTTACCCCAAAAATTTATCTTTTTATACCTCAAAATGCTCCTGGAAGGTTTCAAACCTTGTGTTGCCAAATTGGGTCTCATTGGTAAAAAAACCCTATGAGATGATTCCTCCACATTTTCCACTCAAAATCCATAAATATGGATGAAAAATAATATAATAATCCAATATGGATTACACCTCCCCATTTTGGGAGGATTTGGGCCCCCAAAAGATTCTACTGAATGATGTGAGGAGATTTTACCTCCACCTTCTCTCTTGTGTACAATTTAGCTTTTCTTGGAAGTTTTCCCTTCAACCCACTCTGCCAAAAGTCATGTTGCCCTTGTATCGTACTTCTGGACCTGTTTTGAAAAGCTAAATCTTCTATCAACTATGCATGAGCATCTAGTGCCAAATCCTCCACAGAAGGTAGGATTTGTTCCTCTTTCTCATCTAGCATGGAAGGTTTATAGATTCTCAAATTATCTACATTAATAATTGAGTAAATGCACATATATTGTCGTAAACTAAGTCGATAGTAATTATGACCCGCCTTTTCCACTATCTCAAAGGGGCCATACCTTAAAGATTTTATTTTCTTACCAAGCCCTTGTAGCCTCTCTTTGTTCAACTCTAACCATACTTTGTATCCCACCTTGAATGAATTCTTTGTTATGTGTTGATCATGCCTTGAATTATTCTTCTCCTACGACCCTTTTAGTATTTCTTGTACCTGTAGATGGATCTTCCTGATTTTCTCTATAAATTTTCCAGCCCTCAAAGCATCTCTTGTAATATCTTCCCTCAGTCCTCGTTGCTTCTCATATGCAATATCTAAAGGTGAAGGTGGTGAATATCCGAAAAAAGTTTCAAATGGGGAATTCTTGTAGAAGTGTAGACTTCTTTGTTATAACAATGTTGTATATAGTCCATATTTTCATTCCAGGTCTTCGGATGTCTCTGAATGTATCCGCTTAGAATTTGCACCAAAGTCATGTTGACTACTTATGTCTTCCCATCTATCTGAGGATGGAATGTTGTAGATCTATTCAATTTTTTTTCCTTCTTCTCACACAATGTACTTCAAAATGCATTGATAAATCTTGTATCCATGTCTGAAATGATTCCCCTTAGTATACCAAAGTGCACCCATACTTGTCAAAAGAAAAATTGTTCTTCTCCTTTCCTATTGATGGCATTTTTACAGGGCATCACAACACATATTTTTAAACCTTTCAACTACCACGAACAAGTAGTCATGTCCCTTCCTGTTTGTTGGTAAATCTCCCACAAATTCCATGGAGATTATTTCCCAAGGAAGAGTAGGCACCGGTAAGGGTTTATATAGACCCTACTTCCTGTTTCCAGGCTTGATGTTACTACAAATAATGCATCCTCTTATGAACATATATACCTATTCTTTTATCTTGGTCCAATACCCATACGTATGCAAATTAACCATGGTCTTCCCTACACCAATGTTCCCTGCAACCTTGGAGGTATGAGCCTCTCTAATTAGCTGCAATCACTCACCTTTACGAACACATAGTTTATCCATCCTATAGAGTAACATGCCCTAGAGATGGTTTTCAACGATGTATCTCCATCGTGCACATGACTCTGACTATGCAACTATTGATACACCTCCTTGAAGTCCTCATACTTTGAATATGCCTCTTTGTATGCATCATTAGTGAATGTCTCCATGTTCATAAGAATCCCTAAAGATATAATCTTCGATGTGAGTGGACTTTAAAGCATGTCGAACAAATTGTTTGTGATTCCATTCTTATAATTGATCACCAAATGAAACTGTTGTAAAAACCCCATCCACTAGTAATTCTTGGTCTATTGTAGCTTACTGTGGGCCTGAAAGTACTATAATGGCTAGTGATGTGTGTGGATTACTATCTCCTTTCCCATCAGATAGTGCTTACACTTCTTCATAGCTTGCACCATGGCATAGAGCTCCTTGTCATCGGTAGGGAAGGTAAGAACTCCCCCATGAAAAAATTAGAATGGTAACATACAAGCCTTCCTCCCTACATCAAGATAACTCCTATAGCATACACACTTGCATTTGTCTCCACTTCAAAAAGATGCTGCAAGTTGGGTAATGTCAGAACTATTGTTTGAATGATCTTCTTCTTTAGCTCCTCGAAATCCCTCTGTTGACCTTTCCCCCACTGGAAATTGTTACCACTTGTTGTTATGGCGTGGAGCAGTGCTGCTACCATTGAAAGTGAGGCTATGAGTTTCCTCAATACTATGTTTCCCCAATGAAACTCTTGACCCCAAAAATATTAGTAGGCACTGACCATTTCATGATGGCCTCCATCTTGGAAGGATCTACCTTGAGCTCTCCTCCACCGATCATATACCCTAGATACACCAAAGAATTCTATGAAAACTCGTAGTTATGGATATTTTCTAGCACCTAGTGATTCTTCAATGTTTCCAGCGCATGCGTCAAATGTGAAATATGCTCCTCCTAGGTATCACTATATACCAGTATATCATCCAAATAGACAATAAAAAATGAATCTATAAAAGGGCACAATATATCATTCATAAATCTCATAAATTGTAGTTGGTGCATTACATAGGAACAATGGTATGACCAACCACTCATACAAACCTTTCCTGGTTTTGAAGGCGATCTTCTAGCTATATTCTTCTTTGAGTCGAGCCTCGTGATATCTAGACTTCAAGTCCATCTTGGTGAAGTATTTTTCTTGATACAACTGATCCAACAAATCATTTATCCCGGGCAGGTGTTATCTGTTCTTCAACATGATTTTTTTCAACCCCCTATAATCTATAGACATTTGCAAAGTCCAATCCTTCTTTGAAATAATGATGATGTGTGACCTACATGGTGATGTACTTGGTCAAATTACACCTTGTTCCAACAACTCCTGCAATTGTTTCTTCACCCCAGTTTATTTTATAACAGTCTGCCTATACAACACAATATTTGGAACATATCCTTGTGTGCCTACAAAAATCTCTAATTTTTTTTTATGTTTCTTACTACACCCCTCGAGGTATGCCTTGCCTCTTATTGACTCCTCTATAGACTCAATTTCTCTTAAAAACAATAACACATACTTATTTATAGAATTGATCAATTTATTGGCTTCGATGGGTCGTCTTTAGTCTACCATATGTTGATCATATTCAACTACAGTCAACCATGGTTGACTATGTCAACATCAGTCAGTCATGGCCAACCATAATTAAACATAGTCAAGGTTTAATAATAAAAATAATAAGGTTTTAATAATTTTGATAATAAGGTTTATTAGCAATATTAATATTAAATTTTTTCATAAGGTTTATTTAATAATATTGAAGGTTTATTTAATAATTCTTTTTGTTGGCTCGAAGCATGGGGATTTGAACCTTGAACCTATTGTTTACATAATACTTCATATCATGGGAATCGACAATTGAGTTGCACCTCATGGGCTAAAGGTTTATTTAATATTTAATTTTTAAAAGGATTGATAAAAAAATATTAATATTAATATTCATAAGGTTTAACAATAGGGTTTATTAATTATATTAATATTAATTATTGTCAATAAACTTTAATGTTTATATTTTCTAAAATTTAAGGTTTATTTAATATTTAAGTTTTTTAGTAAATTTTAATTTTTATTACACATTTTATAAGTTTTTTCAATAGGGAAAATCATATTCAACCATGATCAAACCAACACAACTATGGTAAACCATGGTCACCATGGTAATACATAGTTAACATGGTCAACCATATTCATCTATAATTAGACATTGATAACCATGGTCTGCAATGTTCACCCATATTCAACCACATTTTTTTATAGACAACCATGCTTAAAAATTGGCATTGCAATGTGACAAATGAATATCAACATCCTGTTGTATTAAGGAAAAACATTAACATCACAATATGATTAACAAAATTAATAAGTCAATGGGATGAAAAAAATCAATGTCACGTGTGATGAGAAAAAACTTAGCATCACAATGTTAAAAAAAAATCAACCTTACAATGTGATAAAACAAAAAATCAACATTTTAATATGACAAAACAAAATAAAACCAAGGTTGATCACGGTTTACCAATTTTGATCATGGTTAAATAATATTTTGCAAAGTCATTGATACTTGTCAATGTCAATATTAGTCAACCATGGGCAATCATAGTCACTCATGGTCAACCCATGTTGATCAGTGGTTGTCATTGATGTAAACCCAAGCAACACCAAGAGCTACCCTGATGTTGCATGGGAATTTTGACTTGAAAAATTACTCTATTCCAAGTCAAGGATATTTGGGATGGTTTCTACTTTTCGAGATGTTTCTGTTTTTATATGGCACACCATGTAATTCTTCATGGTTTGAAAGATATTCATGTTTGAAGTTAGTAACCATAGTTAGTGGGTTAAAACCCCATGGGGTTGTGGCATGACACTAATCATTGGTTGTGGTCATTGAATAGTCAATAATTAGTCATTTTTTAAGCTCCTAAATTCCCTCCAACATTCAATTTTTGAATACCCTCTCAACCTAAGCATTTATATAATTTTTTACCCTCATATCCTCCTCATGTAAGGATTTCGCTACTAAAAAAAGGTCATTGTGGAATTCTCGCTATAACATTTTTTTTGCAAAGATACAGATGCTGAAACAAAAAACCACTTGGGTGAAATCCTCATGAAGCCCATGTCTGAATTTCAGATCTTGGTTCGCTATATTTTTAGAGATATGATGTGTGGAATTTAGGCTTTTTGCAAGCTTCCTAATTTCATCTTAAAGAGGCGACGTTGGGAAAATCCTCATAACTCTCTCTTTGAGAAGCAGATTGGAATTTTGTAAGAAGTAGTAGATGGTGCATGAACTTTAGTTTTATGTGTATCAATGTCAGAGCTGAAGAAGGAAACAGTGACACATGCAACGTCGTACAAGTTTGATATATTGAACTTGCCCATAATTATGTCATTGTGAGAGATTGGGCATAAATTTTCCTTGAAGAATCGAAATCGGGTCAGACCTATGGCATTGGAAAGAAGACTTAGTGGGCTACTCCATGACCGAACATCACATATTGGGGATCTCAAAACACAGAGATACATCAGATTCAATATCGAGCTCCTAGAAGGAAAGAAAAATCTAGATCATGTGATGTCAAGGGCTGCAAAGTACCAAAATTTCTAGGGAAACAAAGCAAAGCAAAGTGAAGAAAAATGATGTAGCAGAGGTAAGATCCAGGTAATTATCTTCTGTATATGCATGTTCATCTCCTAATTTCATTAGGTTCTTTGTATTCTAATTTGTTTTTTTTGTTTAGTAGTGACATACGCTATGCAGGATGAGGTAAGTTTTTCTATTATCATGTCATGGGTATTTCCTTGAAGACTTTTTGCAGGTATTATATATTCATAAATATAAGAATCAATGCATGATCTAATTTTTTGAAGAGTGAGAAAGGGTAGCATGACAAGATCAATAATCAAGGTGTAGAACATCAGTAAGAAGTTCACCACATGAAGTCTTCAAGTGGGCAAGACTACATACAATCATTGTAAAGGTATCATTGTACTAAGTCATTATAAGAAATTCTCCATAAAAGTTGTACAAGTGTCTATCTTCAAAGAGTTGAAGAGGCAGTGTTGGGAGGTCTAGGATCATCATTAGGTAGTTGTGCCATAGTTGGGGTTATGGTCTAGTGTGTCTTCTTCATCTGCATCATTATATATCATTGTAAAGTGGAACATTTTCCCTGGTATGGGAGTCCATTCTTATTTTATTATTATATAGGGTGGTAGGGTGGTGCTACGTTGGTGCATGAAGTCACCAACAAGTTCAAGCCTGTGAAATATTTAGGGTGGTAGGGTGGTGCTAAGGTGAGTTGTATCTCATTCAGTGTTGGGGCATCCGGGCGTTGGATTGTCCATCCAGTGGGAGCTAGAGAAGAATGTTTTTCTAGATTCTAGGAAGTTGGAGGTTTCTTTTTAATTGGAGTTGAATATTAAAGAATTATTAGAAAAGCATTCAAGTGGTTTTTGTCCTATAGGGGGTTTCCACATTAAAAATTGTGTGCATTTGTGTTCCTTTTTTTTACTTCTATCATTGTACAAATAGTGATAATAATTCAATATTAACTAATTCTATGAAAGATTAATAATAATACTAATTGAAAGGAATAATGATTCACCCCCCCCCCCTCAGTATTTGCAACAATTGATGTCAGAGAATGGTTCCTTCAATAACAGTTTAACAGTTGGAAGGAGGTCATGGAGCAGACCAAGAATAGTGTACCTCTATTCAATGAAAAAAATTATAAACTCTCAAATGGAAGAACTGAGGTCTATCTCTTGGCGCAAGGTTAAGAAGTATGGGGCACTATTCAAAATGTCTTTACACCAACCGTGGATGAATAAGGTAAGAAGAATTTGGTAAATTATGCAAAAGAAAAGAATATTATTATCAGTGGACTTATTGAATTTTCTTATCATAAGGTGTTGGGTTGTAAAACCGACAAAAATGTATGGGAAAATCTTGGGAATATATATGTAGGTGACTCAAATGTCAAAGAAGCAAACCTTCAAATATACAAAGAAAAATTTGAGCAACTCAGAATGAAAGACGATCACAACATTTTTGCATACTTCCAACACAATGATGAAACAACCAACACTCGGGAAGAATAGGAGAGACTGTTGATGAGAATACTATTATATAAAATATTCTTAGAACGTTACCAGGAAGATTCAACCCAAAGGTATCAGTCCTAGAATACAGTGAAAATCTGGAAAAACTCAGCAAAGAGGAATTACATGGAGTTCTCATAGCATATGAGATGACACTTGATGAAGAATAGGGTACTTCGCATCTAAAAATTGCATTTGTTTCATATAAGAAAACCAATAAGGAAAAAAAACTGCACCTGCAAGTGTGAAGAAAAGGAATATGATGAAGAAGGTCTTTCAGATGGGGAATATGCTTACTTTACGAGAAAACTAAAAATTGGTAAGATAAAATTCAAAGGAAAAATTTCATTGATATTTTTCGGTTGTGGTGAGGTTGGGCATCTCGCAGCAAAATGTCTGAATAGAAGTGAAGAAAACTCAAAAGGAAATAAAGGCATTAAGAAATTCAACAAGCAAGGAAAGAAGAAAGGATTCAAAAGAAACTTTATCTCTAAAGAAGATAACTCATCATTCGATGAAGAGAATGACAACGAAGAAGAATCCAATGAGACAATATTGTTTATGGCCAAACACAATAAACAAGAGGTATGAAACAATGAAGAAGAAGGGTTGACCATAGAAGAATTTTCTAAGGAGGAAATCAAGCTTATAAAAGAGCTAAAGGCTGAGAAGATTCGTTCCAATACTCTTGAAGAACAATTTCAAGGTCTCAAAATTGAAGTTGAAGAACACAAATGTATTTAAGAGTCACTTCAAACGAAGTTGGAAGAAAGCAACCAAGAAAGGGAAGCATTAGAATCCAAAGATTCTTGCTACGTAAGGAATTGAAGAAGGGAAAAATTGTCCAAAACTATGCCAACAGCTCAAGGGAATTGGAAGAACTCATCAAAAATCAAGGATATTACAACGATAGAACTTTTCTCAATTAGAAATAAGAAGAAGCAAGACATTCTACAACAAAATACAATGAACCTATGAGATATGAAAGGCATGTAGATTTCATTGGACAAGAATGACAAGAAAAGCCTTGGAATACAATTCCATGACCAAGATTTGCATCCAAGTACCAACATAGTTTTCATGGCTATTGTTATTCATGGGGAAAATTTGGTCATAAAGTTGTAGAGTGTCACATGTACCATAGGAACCAATAAAATTCCAGGAGATCTATCAAATATGAACCTCCCAGGGCTCAATGAAACATAAATAGATTTTAACATTTAATAAATAATATTGAATGTTACAAATGTCAAAAAATTGGACACATAGCTAGATACTGTAGACTTGAAAATCCTCCAGAAGAAGCTTCGAAGCCACAGAATGAATGAACATGCAAGAAGAAAAAGACTGATAATTGTGTTGTCCCTCTCAAGGCTAAAAAAATAAAGATGTGTGGTATGTTTATAGCGGTTGCTAAACGCATATGACTGGAAATAGAAAGAAATTTGTATCTCTAAAAGAGAAGAAGGATGGAACCGTATCCTTTGGAAATGATGGATCTTCAAATGTTATAGGATCAGGTGCCATCACTCTCGGAAGCAAATATTTTCTAGCCAAGAATGTTCTATTGGTTGAAAACATGAATCACAATCTTCTCAGTGTTGGACAAATGTGTGGTCAAGGAAAAACAATGCTATTCAACTCCATAAAATGTGAAATTAGGAAAGGCAGGTATGGTAAAATTGTGGCTACAACAAGTCGAGCTCCAAACAACATATATGTTCTGGATGAAGAAACTAAAGCATGTATACTAGATAAAGAAGATGAAAGCTGGTTATGGAAAAAATAAATGGGTCACATAAACTTTGAAAATATTGTCAAGATAAGAAAAAAGGAAGCAGTGCGAAAAATGCCGAAAACCTCAAAACCTTCCAACACACTATGTGAGGCTTGTCGGCATAGCAAGTAGACAAAATTCGAATTTAAAAAAAAATAAAACTTTGTATCACATACATTAGAATTGATACACACTTATCTATATGGTCTCGTGAGAACAAAAGGCTTAGATGGAGAATTATATTTCATGTTAATGATAGATGACTATACCAGGATGACAACCATCAGTTTCCTAAAGAAAAAATCTAAGGCATTTGAGTGCTTTAAGATCTATGAGTTGGTAAAAAATGAAACTGATTTTAAATAAAGTGTCTAAGATCAGGTAATGGCAAAGAATTCACTTCCAAATTATTTCAGCAATACTGTGACGAAAATGGAATAAAAAGACAATTTTCAACAGCACAAAAGCCTTAGCAGAATGGAGTTGTTGAAAGAAAGAACATAACCGTATAGGAAATGGGTAGAACAATGCTGAAGTACTCAAAATTGGATGAAAAATTCTGGGTTCAAGCAATTGATATGATAGTCTTCATTATCAACCGAAGTCTTCTCAAAAATCATTGCAACAAGACCCCATATGAATTATGTAAAGGAAAACCGGCTAATGTAAAATATTTCAGAATCTTCGGAATCAAATGTTATATCAAAAGAGAAGATCAAAATTTGGGTAAGTTTGAATCACGTGTTGATGAAGGTATCTTTGTCGATTACTCATGCAAAAGAAAGGCCTATAAATTCTATAATCTAAAACGAAAATGGATAGTGGAGAGCATAAATGTTATATATGACGAAGACGGTGTTCTAACGAATAACGATGAGGATCTAAAATATTTGATACTTGAGACAGAGGTTGAAAAGGACACAGAGAAAATTCTAGAACAAGAAGCAACTTTCAACCAGGAAGAAGTAAATAATGGTCATCAAGATATACAGGAAGAACAACAAGAAGCTCCTCCAAAGAGAACAAAAGAATGGATTCAAAAGAACCATCCATCAAATCAAATCATTGGTGACATAAATGAAGGTCGACAACTTCGTTCATCACAACAAGCTCACATTTATTTTTATAGCAACCTTTGAGCCTAGTATTTTTTAGGAAGACAGACAGAATGAACATTGGGTAGCAGCTATGAATGAAGAATTCAATCAAATCGAGAAGAATAACACTTGGGAATTGTTTGACCAAAATATAAAAATGTCATTGGGACTAAATGGGTGTTCAGGAACAAATTGTATGAATATGAACAGGTTACCAAAAACAAAGCAAGATTGGTTTGCAAAGACTATGCACAAGTGGAAGGAATTGATTTCAATGAAATATTTGTACCAGTTTCCAGAATGGAATCCATCCAGATGTTTCTCACCAATGCATGTTCAAGAAAAATAGAAGTCTGCCAAATGGATGCTAAGTCAACATTTCTGAATGGCGAATTAGAAAAAGAAGCTTACATCGAACAACCTGAAGGTTTTCTACTATCACAAAAATAATACTATGTTTGCATGTTAAAGAGGGCTCCATATGGTCTCAAGCAGCCTCCCAAAGCATGGTATGGTCATCTTTATGGATATATATGTCAACAAGGGTTCAAGATAGGTACTGTTGATAGCAATATTTATGTACAAATAGACAAAGATATTTTAACAATCGTTGAGGTATATGTGGATGAGATAATATTTGGCAGCAATGATGATCAACTAAGTAAGAACTTTGCTACAAAGATGCAATGTGAGTTCGAGATGTATTTACTTGGTGAGATGAAATACTTCTTAGGGCTTCAAATATCTCAACAAGAGAAATTAATATTTATATTTCAAGCTAATTACATCAAGGAAATTCTCAAGAAATTCAAAATGGAAGATTCCAAACACATCCTTACTCCGATGGTAACATGCTGAAAATTGAGCATAGAAGAATTATCTAAGGATGTGGATCAGAGGCTGTACAGATCTATTATTGGTGGTCTTCTATATCTAACAACCTCCCAGCCAGATGTTATGCAAGCACTTGGACATGTAGCAAGATTCCAAGTAGCACAAAAAGAATCACATATTATTATCATCAAAAGAATTCTTTGATATCTAAAGGGCACAATATAATATGGCTTGTGGTATCCCAAGTGTAACAATCTCATTATTCAAGCCTTTACAGATTTAGATTGGGCAGGAAGAATTGATGATCGTAAGAGTACTAGTGGAGCAGCATTCTATCCAGGGGGTTTTCTCATATCATGGTTGAGGAAAAATCAAAGCTGAATCTCGTTATCTACAGCAGAAGCATAATACATTGCAATGGCAACTTGTTGTACTCAAGTCCTTTGGATGAAACAAACTTTGCAAGATCTTCAAGTACAATTCATTGAGCTTATTCGCATCTTCTGTGATAACACCAGTGCCATCAACATCTCCAAGAATCCTATCATGTATTAAAAAACAAAACACGTTCTGATCAAATATCATTTTGTTGGAGAATAAGTCGTTGAAAATAATATCAAACTTGAATATGTTGGTACAAAAGAAAAAATCATTGATATATTCACTAAACCTTTACCTTGTGAAGCATTTGAATATCTTTTCCAGAAGCTTGGGATTCTCCCAAGTTCTCATTAGGTTTTCCTTATTCAGAAAATAAAGGTGGAGTGGAATTGTGTATAGGTCCGCAGGATGGTTGTGTGTCAAGGTGGTTACCCTTTGCCATTGATGTCAAAGGGGGAGAGAATATTGTATGAAGATGTGTCATCATCACAGGGGGAGTACTTGTGTTTCCATCAATGCCAAAGCAGGAGATTGTTGATCACTGGTTGTCATTGATGTCAACCCTAGCAGCATCAGGGGCTACTCTGATATTTCATGGGAATTTTGACTTAAAAAATTACTCTATTCTGAGTCAAGGATATATGGGTGGTTTCTACTTATCGAGATGTTTCCGTTGATATATGGCACGCCACATAATTCTTCACGGTTTGAGAGATATTCGTGTTTGAATTTGGTAACCCTAGTTAGTGGGCTAAAACTCCATGGGCTTGTCGCATGACACTAATCATTGGTTGTGGTCATTGAATAGTCAATAATTAATATTTTTTTAAGCTCCTAAAATCTCTCCAACTTTCACTTGTTGAAGACCCTCTCAACCTAATAATTTATATAAATTGTGACCCTCATATCCTCCTCATGTAAGGATTTCGATGCTAAAATAAAAAAAATCCACTTGGGAGAATTCCTCATGAAGCACGTGTCCAAATTGTAGATATTGGTTCAGTATAGTTTCAGAGATATGATCTGTGGAAGTTAGGGATTTTGTAGGCTTCCGAATTTCATCGCAAATAGATGACCTTGGGAAAATCGTCATAACTCTCTCTCTGAGAAGCTTATTGGAATTCGGTAAAAAGTGGTGGATAGTGCATGGAAAATAGTTTTATGTGTATCAATTTCAAAGATGAAGGAGGAAACAGTGACACGTGACACACTGTACAAGTCTTCTCTACTTAACTTTTCCATAATTAGGTCATTGTGAGAGATTGGGTATAAATTTTCCGTCAAGAATCCAAATTGGGTCAGACCTGTGGCATTGGAAAGAAGATTCATAGGGCTACTACAGGACTGAAGATCACAGTTTGGGGATCTGAAATCACAGACATACATTAGATTCAATATCAAGTTCCTAGAAGGAAAGAAAAAGCTAGATCATGTGTTGTCAAGGGCTGGAAAGGACAAGAATTTCTAGGGAAGAAAACAAAAGAAAGTTGTAGATAAATGATGCAGCAGAGGTAAGATCTAGGTAACTATCTTATGTATATGCATGTTCATCTCTTAATTGCATTAGGGTCTTTGTATTCTAATTTTTTGTTTTTTTTAGCACTAACATATGCTCTGCAGGATGAGGTAAGTTTTTCTATTACCATTTCATGGGTATTTCCTTGAAGACTTTTTGCAGGTATTATATATTCATAGAGATAATACTCACTACATGATCTAATGTTATGAAGAGTGAGAAAGGGTAGCATGACAAGAGAAGCAATCAAGGTGCAAAACAACAGCAATAAGTTCACCACATGAAGTCTTCAAGTGGGAAGCACTACATATAGTCATTGTAAAGGTATTATTGTACTGAGTCATTGTAAAATCATCATTGTTAAAGCTGTACAAGAATCTATCTGCCAAGAGTTGAAGAGATAGTGTCGGGAGGTCTAGGATCATCATTAGTTGGTTGTGTCATAGTTGGGGTTATGGTCTAGTGTGTCTTCTTCTTCTACATCATTCTATATCATGATAAATTGGACCATTTTCCTTGTTACAGGAGTCAATTCTTATTTTATTCTTCTATAGGGTGGTAGGGTGGTGTTATGGTGAGTTGTAGCTCACTGCATATTGGGGCATCCGTTCAGCTGACTACTGAAGAATCTCTGGTGTTGGAGCATCCATCCAATGGGAGCTGGAGAAGAACGCTTTTCAATATTATAGGAAGTTGGATCTTTCTTTTCAATTGGACTTGAAGATTAAAGAATTATTAGAAAATCATTCAGGTGGTTTTTTTCCCGAAGGGGGTTTCCACCTTAAAAAATGTGTGCATTTGTGTTCCTTTTCTTTACTTCTATCATTGTAAAAACACTAATAATAATTGAAGATTAACTAATTCTCTGAAAGATTAATAATAATAGTAACTGAAAGGAATATTGGTTCACCCCCCCTCTTAGTTTTTCCAACAACCTCAGTTGACCATGAGAAAACATGGTCATCTCTCATTAACCATAGGCATCATATAGTCAACCATGGTCAACCATTCTCAACCTTTTTTGACCATGAGAAAGAAATTTCATCATCAATTATCCATACTTACCATGGACAACCATGGTCAACCATAGTCAATTCTGGTCACCATGGTTTACTATGGTTAAATATGGTTAACCACGATCAACTATTGTAGCCTATATATAACTATGTTATGAATGGTCAGCCATCATAAACCATGGTTTACCATAGTAAACTGTGATCATCCATGGTCAACTATAGTCATATTTAGTTAGTTGTAGCCAACCATGACCAAACGTGGTCGTCTCAATACAACCATTGTAAACCTTATAAAACAATGATCAACCCATGCTCAACATGGAAAGCCATCATAAGAATGGTAAAACGTGATCAACTAGGATCTCCATGGTTGAACATGGTCACCAATGGGCATCCATTATCAACATGGAAAACCATAATATATGATAGAAAATTAAGGTCAGCCATGGTCAAATTTTTCAAACCCATGGTTAACATTCCAAACCATATTTACACATGGTAAAACCATGACCAAAAATGAACAATCATGGTAAACTATAGTCAATCATAATATATCATAGTCTACTATACATATTTGCGGACAACCATAGTCATCCATAGTGAAATATATATTGATTGTAATAAATTATCCTTATCGTAAGTATATTTAGCCATAGTCAAGCATACTCAACCATGGTCTACTAATCCTCCCCATGCACATATGCTATCGACTAACACAACCACATTAGTAATGTTGTTGATATATGCAAATTTACATCATCTTCATATGCTAATTATCATATAAAAGGTGGAAAATGGCGTTGTTCAGCATATATCAATCACATTTACTCATGTGGTCATGCTAGTAATTAAATATATCAATGTAAAGGGTAAGTGCATAAAACAACATTAACTACTCCAACCAACTCTCTTATCTACAAATACTCCTAAAAAGGAATAAAATCTTGGTTGGATATCCTTCTTGAATATATGTTTCTTAGTGTGTGTTCTTTATGTTCTTGGAAATATGAAGTGTCTTATTCAATCTATGTTGAAGCCTGATTTCAACACTTTGGTTTCATGGAAACTGGTATAGAATCTAGGACTCTGTAGCAAATAAAATGATGTGAATGTGAAAAATATTAAAGAATTATAATAAGTTCTTATTGATTGCTTGGGGTGAAATTGAATTTTTGATTACTTGGGGTTAGATTAAATAACCTACAAGTTGTTTAAGAAATGTTTTTAAGGAATGTAAATTATGTTGCTTGTTGAATTCATCATGAAGAGAAATGAAAGGAAAATGGAGGATTCCAAAAATGAGGGTGTGTCTACATATTATTGTTGATAATATTGAATTTTTCAATTATGTGATGTAGGATGATATTATTCAAGCTCGTTGTTCCTCTTATTCTCCTAATATTTTAAAGAAGGAAAACACCCACATTTGAAAGTTCAAGGAACTTTATAGAGAGTTTAATCATTAATAAGTATTTGCTTTGTTGCTTGAAAGAAAATATTATGTTAGGTGAATGCAACCTAGCTACATAAAATGATTAATAGAGTGTTGATCAAAAAGTATGACTAGTATTTGAATGATCTATTGCTAGCATGATTGAGTAGTCAAGGCACATTGAAAGTCAATTGAGTATAGTTTTGGTTATGCTAGAGGAATTTTCTCCATTTTCCTTTTAAAAGAACATTGTGATTGTATATGGTAAAGGTGCTTTAGATGGTCCTAGTAATTTCTTGATCTTGCAAAGGTTCTTGCGTTCGCCTTTTAAAAAATGCTAATTTCCAAGGTTATTAAACTTTATTTGGAATATATTAGCACTCAGATGAGAATAACACTTGTCTTGAAGGATTATAACACTTTATAACTAAGCATTTTCCTAATGTATTATTTAAATATGACTTATAATTCTCCTCTATATTAGGATCTGGGTTTTGAATCCAGAAAAAGTCATAGACAGTCTTTAGGTAGATGTGTCAAAATACATTAATCACACATCTAACGTTGGCTTTAAGAGTGGTGATAGATAACATTGTCTTGTGCTTCCACTCAAACTTTCAAACCAATTCAATTCCATTATTTCAAATTATGGTTTGAAAGGAGAAACTTATTTAAAAGTTCGATTTCCTTCTAGTGAAATATCCATTATTATATTCAACCACATGTATATTGTTGTCCCCTTTCCACTTCTTTCTTAAACTAGCATCATGTTTAGTAAACTCAAAGAAAAAATTAACTTGATACTTATTGGGAAGGCATGCAACTCTAACTATCTACATTTTGAACAATATGACTAATCATATCTTTTACAAAGAAATCTGGTATAGGGCTATATCCGAAGAAAAATTAATGTCACATGCGATGAGAAAAAAAATTGTTTCTCATTTTGATGAAAAAATTTTAATGTCACATATGATAAACAAAAAATAAACATTGCAATATGAAAAACAAAAAAATCAACATCTTAATATGTGAAATAAATAAACGAAAATTCAATGTGACAAACAAAAAAAAACATCATAATATGATGAACTGAAATCAACATTGCAAGGACAAACAAAAAATGATGTTGCACTACCATGAACAAATAATAATGTCGCAGTGTGATGACATAGTATACCTTTAATGTAGTTAACCTTTATAGTCAATGTTTAAATAGTTAAACATTGTGAGCCTTAGTCAACCTTATTCACCCATGGTCAATATTAATGATCCTCAGCTAACCGTAGTTGACCATATTCAACTAAACTTAACCATATTCAACTTTAGTCAACCGCAATAAACCTTAACCATAGTAAACGTTTAAAAAGGTAAAATAATAATAATAATAAGGTTTATTAATAATATTAATAATAATAAGGCTTATGAATAAGGTTTACTGAATAAAATTAATGAAAAAATGGACATTTCATTTGGTGATAAAAAGAATGCCACATGTTGCATTGTGATGAACAAAAAACAATCTCTCAATATGTGAAACAAATACTCAAAGACACAAAGTGATGAAAAAAAAATCAACATCGCAATACTACGAACCAAAATCAACATCACAATGTGATGAACAAAAAAATGACGTCACACTATGACAAATAAAAAATAATGTCACAATGTGACAACATACTCATATATCATCAACCTTTCAAATTCAACCTTTATAGTGAGTGTTTAAATAGTCAACAATGGTCAACCCTAGTAAACCCTATGTTAAACATATATAATCTTAGTCAACCCTTTTCACCCATTTTAAACTTCAATCATTCTCAATCTACCTTATTTGACCATATTCAACTATAGCCAACTATGGTTGACCATAGTCAACCATAGTCAAGTTTATTGAACCATAGTCATCCACGATTTTAAAAGTTTAATAATAATAATAATAATAATAATAATACTTCCATAAAAATTTTCAACAGTGCGTCCATATTCACTCAAGCTCAAACTAGCTCAACAATGGTCAACGATCATCACCATGGCCATCCATGGTTCATGTGGTCAACAATATTCATTCACAATTATACATTGAAAACCATGGGCATCAATGTTCCCATAGTCACACCATAGTTGACCATAGACAAACATGTTTACAAATTGACATTGCAACATGACAAATAAATATCA
Organism: Pinus albicaulis; assembly: GCA_034641835.2. Lineage (NCBI taxonomy): Eukaryota > Viridiplantae > Streptophyta > Pinopsida > Pinales > Pinaceae > Pinus > Pinus albicaulis. Next base: position 327,178,524 of record CM076581.1, on the reverse strand, counting down.
ACACTGCAATGTATCAAACAAAAATCAACATCACAGTCTAATGAGAAAAACTTAGTCTCACAATCTTATCAATAAAAATTAATGTTACGTTTGATGAACAAACCATTAATATCACATTTTGATGAAAAACATTCAATGTCATAATATGACAAACGAAAAATCAACATTGCAATATGATAAAAAAAAAAATGTCTCAATATGTGAAATAAATAGACAACATCCTAATGTAAAAAACAAAAATCCAACTTTAGAACATGATAAATCAAAATCAATGTTGGAATGCGACAAACAAAAAAGATGATGTTTCATTGTGATGAACAAATAACAATGTCACAATGTGATGAAATAGTGAAACTTTATAGTTAACGTTTACAATCAATTTTTAAATCTTTAATTATGGCTAGCCTTCATCAACCATATGTTGACTATAGTCAAACTTATTTACCCATGGTCAACCTTAATCATCCTCAGTCAACCTTTGTTTACCATATTCAACTATAGTCAACCATGGTTGACTATGAAAACTTTTGTCAGCCACGGCAAACTGTAGTCAATTATAGTGAACATTTAATAATAACAATAACAATAATAATAATAATAATAATAATAATAATTAGAAACTAGGACACTACTTGTGGGGGGGTGGGGTGAATTTGTAGTGTGATCAAATTATACAACTATTTCCAAATTAAACTTTTCAATCTATTTGAAAACAATCCATTATGAAGCATCATAAGTAAATCATGTGAAACACATAACAACATAATAATTATCATACACATATGCAACATATAAAGACACCAATATTCTTCTTCATTCCTTCATCTAAGGCAAGTTACAACTAGATTTTACATCACTTCCCTTGATCCACAAACTGTCGTGGATATTCCACTGGATAGTTCATTATAACAGATTTGATAATATTATATTAAAAATCTAAGATTCTACAATATTACTGTTTTATTAAAATTTAAGATATGTATATTTAACTGTAACTAGTGTATGCATACGAATATAAATTATGCAAAAAATTAGATAACGACAAAATAATCTCACACACACATAAGACACAAGATATGCTCTCTGGGAAACCCTCTAAGGAGAAAACCTAGCTGCAAGGTGAGGTTGCTTCACTCTCTTTCTATGTCTGGAAATATGGCTGTAGGTATAAAGAAGTAATGCATGTGGCTTGTGGGCTGCTACAGTGCATAGATCCTCTTTCTGTGCTCTACCTCCTATCTCTCCTGCCTATCTTTTCTCAGCTATGGAACAAAATTCTCTCGAAAGAATGGAATGCCTCTTCCTCCTAGCGGGCTGGTCATAACACAGTTTGATAGCCTACTAGTGGTTAATTTTACTACATCAACTCTTAACTAGAGTTACAAAATAGATTATTCTAGAGTATTTTACATCATAAACATGGAGCTAACCCCTTTCCATGAATAATGGGGGCTGAAGCGACATCCTCCCGAACTATAGGTGTGAAAAGAGGAATGTCAAATTCCGAGTGGCATAACTTTTTCATACGAACTTCGATTGACGTGATTCCTACGATGTTGGAAATATATCTGTGTGTAGGGTAGCATGGAAAGGTGTGGCATTAAAGTGGACACTTTTTACCCCCAAAAAGTTTCATTTGATGCCTCAAAATTCTCTCAGAAGGTTTCAGACCTCGTTTTGCCAAAATGGGTCCTGCTGGTAAAAACATTCCCTTGAGATAATTCCACCAAATTTTCCAATAAAAATGCATAGAGATGGATGAAAAATAATATATTGATCCAACTTGGATCACACCTCCCATTTTGCTAGGCTTTTGGTCCTAAAAATATTTAATCGAATGAGGTGAGGGAATGTTTCCTCCACCTTCTCTCTCGTGTACCATTTAGCTTTGCTTGGAATTTATCCCTTAAATGCAATCTGCCAAAGGTTATTATGCCCATGTCTTGTAGTTATGGACCGCTTCTGCAAAATCATATATTATATTAACTCTGCGAGAGCTTCTGGTGCCAAATCCTCCACAAAAGGTAGGACCTGTTCCTCTTCCTGATCTGGCATGGAAGGCTCATAGAGTTTCAAATTCTCCACATTAAAACCTGAGTAAATGTGCATATATGGTGGTAAAATTAGTCAATAGGAATTATCACCCACCTTTTCTAAAATCTCAAAGGGACCATACCTCAAAGCCTCGATTTTCTTACCAGGCCCCTACAGCCTTTCCTTGTTCAACTGTAGCCATACTTTGTCTCCCACCTTAAACGTTTTCTCTGTTCTATCTTGATCATGTCTGGCCTTGTACTTCTCGTGTGACTTCTGCAATGTTTCATGTACTGGTAGATGTATCTACCTGATATTTTCTATAAAATTTTCAGCCATTGAAGCATCTCATTTAAGAACTTACCTCACTCCTCCTCGATGCCCATATGAAATATCCAACGGTGAAGGTGGAAAATATCCAAAACAAGTCTCAAATGGGGACTTTCTTGCAGAAGTGTGGGCTTCTTTGTTATAATAATGTTGTATATATACCATATTTTCATCCCATGTTTTCAGATGCTTCTGTGTGTATCTCCTCAGAAGCTACACCAAAGTCATGTTGACTACTTCTATGTGTCCATCTGTTTGTGGATGGAATTTTGTAGATATATTCAACTTCGTGTCATCTTCTCCCACAATGTAGTCTAGAATGCACTGATAAATATTTTATCCCTGTCTTAAACGATGCTCCTTGGTATCCCAAAGTGCACCCATACTTGTCCAAAGAACAAGTTTGTTGCTTCTTGTCTGCTGATGGTATTTTTACAGGGAATCAGAACACACATCTTGATGAATATATCAACTACCATGAACAGGTAGTCATGTCCCTTCCTAGTTTTTAGTAAACCTCCCACAAAGTATAGGAAAGGGATGATATAGACCCTATTTCCTATTTATATGCTTACTGGTACAAAAAATCATGCATCCTCTTATGAACCTAGCTACCTGCTCTTGCATCTTGGGCCAATACACATACCTATGCAAGTTAGAAATGGTCTTCCCTACACCAAATTTCCATACAACATTAGAGGTGTGAGCCTCTCTAATCTGCTAAAATCGCTCACCTTTAGGAACACATAATCTGGCCTATAGAGTAACCCATCTTGGAGATGGTAGTCAACGGTGCTATTGCCATCGTGCACATGAATATGACTCTAAAACTACTGATACACCTCTTTGAAGTCCCCGTCCTCTGAATATGCCTCTTTATATGCATCATGGGTGAATGGATCCATGTGCATAAGAGTCCCCAAATCTGTAACCTTTGATTTCGATGACCTCGACAACATGTTAGACAAATTTTTTGTGGTTCCCTTCTTATACTTGATCACCAAATGAATCTGTTGTAGAAACCCCATCCGCTTGAAGCGTTTGGTCTATTGTAGCTTATTATGGTCCTACAAGTACTGTAACGATTGGTGATTTGTGTGTATTACTGTCTCCTTTCCAATACGATAATGCTTCCACTTCTTCACAGCTTGCACCATGGCATAGAGATCCTTATCATAGTTAGGGTAGTTAAGGAATTCCCCATGAAAAACATCAGAATGGTAACCTAGAGGTCTTCCTCCTTGCATCAAGACACCTGCCATATCATACCCACTTGCATTTGTCTCCACTTTGAAAGGTCGCTGCAAGTTTGGTAATGCCAAAACTAGTGCTTGAATAATATTCTTCTTTAACTCCTCGAAATCCCTTTGTTGATCATTTCCCCACTGAAAACTCTTACCACTTGCTGTTATGGCGCGGAGTGGTGTTACTACCACTGCTATGAATTTCCTCATGTACTGTGCTACCCAAATGAAACTCCTGACCTCGGAAACATTAGTAGGCATTGACTATTTCATGATGACCTCCATCTTGGAAGGATCTATATTAAACTCTCCTCCACCGATTACATACCCCATATACACAAAATACTGATATGCAAACTCACACTTCTTGAGATTTTCTAGTAGCTAGTGCTTCTGCAATGTTTCTAGCACCTGCGTCAAATGTGACATATGCTCCTCCTAGGTAGCACTATATAACATCATTTAATCCAAATATACAATTACAAATGAATCTATTAATGGGAGCAATACACCATTCATTAATATCATAAATGTATTCAATGCATTACATAAGCCAAATGGCATAACTAACCACTCATACAAACCTTGCCTGGTTTTGAAGGTGGTATTCCATGTATCTTCTTTTTTTACTAGAACCTACTGATATCGAGACTTCAAGTCCAACTTGGTGAAGTACTTTGCTTGCTACAATTGATCTAGAAGATCATCTATCCTGGGCAAGGGGTATCTATTCTTGAGCATGATTTTATTCAACTCCATGTAATCTATACACATCCGCCAAGTCACATCCTCCTATGGCACAATGATTATGGGTGACCACATGGTGATGTACTCGGTCAAATTACACCATTTTCCAATAGCAGCTGCAACTGCTTCTTCACCTCACTTTATTCTATAAAAAACTGCCTGTACAACCCAATATTTTGCAATGGGTTGTCTGGAAATAGTTGGATTACATGCTCCACTTCTCTCTTATGTGGTAACCCTTTAGGCTCTTAGAACACATCCTTGTATGCTTGTAACAACTCCTCCAATTTTTTTTTTGTTTCTAAGTACACCCCTCTAGGGATGCCTTGCCTATTATTGAATCTTCTTCAGGCTAACCTTCTCGTAAAAACAATAAAACATACTTCTTTCTAGAACTGATCAATTTCTTGGCTTCATTGGCACTTACCAATGAAATTTACGACTTTATTTTTTATGCGTTGATGATGAACTCATTTCCATCCTTGATAAGTTGGTACTGATTATATTTCATCATGAATATTTCATCTTGCATGTACATGTATGGACTCCCAAATATGACTCCGCATACATCAAGAGGAACCGCATTTAGATCTACTTCATCAACATAATCAACACTAATAGAAAATCTAATTCTACATTGTTTTGTTACCTTCAACTTTTCATCCTTATTTACCCATCCCAATGGGCATTGGTTTTGATGGTCACAAAATTCCAGCGCCAACTTCTTGACCAACTCTACTGCAATGGGGTTCACTTGTGATCTTGATTCAAATAGAGCATCAATCTTGATATTCTTGACCTGTATCTTTATATGGAAGAGTTTGATCATTTCTTTATCTTCCCGTTGCTGAAGGATACTCAGTTTCGCCTCCTTATTTACTGATGTACAGACGATCTTCTCATCCATTTCTAAGCTACTTTCAACTTGGTTTCTCCAACCAATGGCCATGAGATTCTTCTTCTTAATATCTTTCTTCGTGTTGTTCAAGTTTAGATCTAGATGCAACTTCCAACGCTTCTTCTCTATATTTCCATCAATGTTGCAATGGTTGTAGTGGGTTCTAGGATATTTTCACTGGTGTGTTGCGGTTGTCGTCTTCTTATCATTTCCCCCTTTTTACTTTTTCTTCCCCTCCTTAGAAGCACAATGTTTCTCCTTCTGCTTAGATCCACTTGATTGCGCTCTTGTCAGGCCTATGTTCTCCAGGTACAGTGCCTGTACACAAGCCTCGTCCATCGATTTAGGATTGAACAACATCACTTGCTCAAGTAGATGGTAGTGCATACCCCTCAAATACTTGAGGAGTACATATGGGTTCTTTGGAGATATACCCAACATCATAACCATATTTTTGAATTCTTTGGTGTAATCCTGCACACTTTGGCCCATATTTTGCTTGAATTAATGCCACTAGATCCACTGGTCCTCCATGTACCCAATGGGATAAAATTGTGACTTAATGAGGGTTTTTAAATCCTCCCACTTAGTCGCTAGAGGTTATCCCTCCAACCTTAGGGTTTTTTTGTGGCTCTCCCACCAAGTCAGTGCATGGCCCTCTAATTTCAGCTGCATAAATGAGATATTTTTCCCTTCCTCGATCTGATGGACACTAAAGTAACCTTCCAGTTGCTGCAACCATTCGTTTAGCTTCAGAGTGTCAATATCAATGTGGTACAACTTGAAATCAATGTTTTCTTCCACTTTGAATATGGATTGTGATTTATTCATGACACTTGAACTGGGTTGATATTTTTCGGGCTCTTTCTTGGTTGGTTCTCCATATCTTCCCGATCTCCCAATCACGCTTCTGATTTTTCCTCGGCATTCAAACCTTGATCCTCTCCAAATATCCCCAAATTATTGCTTAGGGCCACCATGAGTAGGTTTACATTATTATTTATATCCATTACTTGTTGTTCAATCCGTGAAAACCTCACCTCTATAGGATCACGAGGTTCGTTTACAGATTTTCTAGCTATGATTAGGGTTTCACGATTTTTGAACCCGCCGACCTAGATCCTTGCAATATCTACAGAATACCCAAAGAAAATTTCTTTGATACCAAATGATCCGTAAACTACCGTGGATATTACACTAGAGAGTTCGTTACAACATATTTGATAATATTATATTAAAAATCTAATATTATACACTATTACAATTTTATTAAACTTTAAGATCTGTAGATTTAATTGTAATTAGTGTATGCATGAAAATATAAATTATGTAGAAATGTAGAGAACGAAAACATAATCTCACACACACATAGGACAAAAGATATTCTCTCTCAGAAACATTTTCAGGAGAAAACCCAGTTGGAAGGTGAGGCCGCTTCGCTTTCTTTCTCTGTTTGGAAATATGGTTGCAGGTACAAAGAAGTAATTTTTGTGTCTCGTGGGTTGGTATAGTGCACAAATCCTCTCTGTTTTCTCTGACTCCTATCTCTCATGGCTATATTTTCCCAGCTATGGAACAAAATTCTCTTGAAATAATGGAATTCCTCTTCCTCCTAATGGCCTGGTTATAACACACCTTGATATCATACTAGTGGTTAATTTTGACTACATCAAATCTTAACTAGAGTTCCAAGATAGACTCTTCTAGATTATTTTAGATAAAAAACACGTGGCTAGCCCCTTTTCCATGAATAATGGGGGCTGACACGTCATCCTCCCGAACTATAGGTGTGAAAAAAGGAAATTCAACTTCTGAGTGGCATAACTTTTACATATGGACTCTGATTGACTCGATTCTTGCACCATTGGAAAGCTCTTTGTGTGTAGAATAGCATGAAAAGGTGAAGAAATAAATTTTCAAATTTTAACCTACAAAACGTAGTTTTATGCCTCAAAACAATCTTGGAAGGTTTCAGACCATGTTTTTCCAAACAAGGTCCTGCCAGTAAAAACGGTCCCGTGAGCTGATTCCTCCACTTTTTCCACTCCAAATGCATCGAGATGGATGAAAAAAAATATAATGACCCAATTCGGATCATCCCTGCAATATTCTACTAGTAATTTTCTCATGTCGTCACCTGAAGGAAGATATCACTCCCCCATTTATAAGCTACCGTTGAAAGGGGCTATAAGCCCTAGTTTTATTAGCTACCACTAAAAGGAATCTCCTACTCCCTAATTTATGAGCTACCAATAAAAGGAGCTACTACCACTTTTTTTATCGGCTACCACTGAAAGGAGGCTCCTACTCCCCAATTTATTAGCTACCACTAAAAGGATTTACTACCCCTGATTTAATAGCTTATATTGAAAGGAGCTCCCACCCTTGATTATTTACCAGCCACTAATAGAAGGAGCTACAACCCCTAAAATGCAAGATCCAAATTTCTAGCCATGTTGATCCATATTTCATTAATTTTCAAACCCATATCAACATGAATTTCTTTCTTCAAATATAAATTTCCCTACTATTGAAACTATTTGTTTCTCTCTTAAAACACCTTGCTAGTTACATACCTCAGCCACCTATCTCAACACCTCTTCCACCATAAAAACACCTTTAGAAACTAATATTTATTGATTTATGACCTCTACTATATACACCAAAAAACACCATCATCACTAATATCAGTAATGCATTATTTTTATTTCTATAACCTTTCAAACACCAAATATGATCTCTTATTCACCCCTGATGCATACTACAATATGCATTCCATTGCACCAATGGCAACCAACTTGGTTGTTTGATTCTGTTTAAAAATAGTTTGAGTTGATATTTTTAGGATTTTAAAATTTACGTAAGTTCATATCTTTTTTCAACAAATTGATGATTTGATATTGATCTCTTCTTGTTTTTATAGTTCTAGTATGTCCTCTCGATGTGTACTAATTGTCTTCCATATCTACTGTATTGTCCTGATTTCAATATCTGCATTCTTTTTCCAATTTTCTCAATTATATAATTCTATATGATTTATTACAACTTCTAACTACAGTTATAAATTAGGTGATCTACCATAATCTCCCAAAATTTCCAAATACTCAACTAAGACTATCCATTTTTCCAACTTTTCTTCCAACTCATTCATGCACATTATCACAAATTTAGTGCATTTCCAGTTATGGTGGAATCCACCAAATTTGGCACAAAATTTTCAAAATCATGACTATGGTTAAGATTATATTGTAGTTAAAATCACTTTGTTATAAGCCCAAATTCCCAAGAACTTATCCCTTTATGCCTTGCAATAAAATTGTGTTCATCCCAAAGGAGGTTAAGCCTTATCACATAAAACCATGTGTAAAAGTGTTTGTTCGACTCCTTTACGTTATAAAACTGAAGGATTAACCACACACAAAAAATTTGGGCTCTTGGTCACAGCCTTCACCCAGAACCATGTCCTGGACTCACATTTAGGCCCTAACCTTATTTTCCCATAAATAAAACTTGATACTGCACTAGAAAATTCTGGGATCAATCCTCTAGGATTGCATTTCCTCTGGGGTCTGACACACATTCATTGTGTCACCTTCATTGGTTTGTTGATCCTTAATCATAGACCAACCTATATTCTACCATGTCCCAAGAATTCCTTGCTAGTGTTTAAATCTTGTGCACCCTTGAATTCCCCTGAGGACATTCCACCAGGGTGATGTGTCCCTATGGGACCACCCTCCATTTGTTTCGAGGACATGTGTCTCACTAAGACTCATCCAAAACCGCCACATGCATTTCAAGTTATCCCAAAGCCTCATCATCCTAGTCATTTCAAAATGATCTTGTTTGAAAATATCTAGGGTTCCTGGAGCTCTACGCATCGCGATGATGTGCCAAAATTGACTTGTCTACCACCTATGCAAGGATTCCATGTTCCACTCACTGAGCGATCCTACATGTCACCTATTTCTGGCCTACCTTTCCTCCTAAAACGACAAATATTAATGTCATGTGTCACATCCCTATTGGTTTCATATTATTCCAACTTCATGTCTCCTTTGACCAATAATATCATATCGAGTGTCTTCCTTCAGTTGGTCCATGTTGTCAACAGTACGCCGAAAAGGGAGGTCACAGACTTATGATTTTCAATGAATGTATTTATTAAATTTTGGGCCCCAAACCCAGAAAGTTTCACTACAATCTGATGTGAAAATTTTCATCTTCCAGAGAAAGTAACATGGATCTCCTTTAGATCCTATCATAGATGGACCTTTGCGATTATCTATCATGTGGGGTATTCCCACTCACTGTTGAGCACCAACCATCATTTCCTCCATCACGTTGCTCGGCCATGTATTCTTAGATTTGTTTCACCCCAAATTAATAGCTTTCACCTATATTCAGAACTCCTATGGAAATAATTTCGGGGTGATGTATAAAAGTGGTCTCACTTCTTAATGACATGTGTTAATAAACTACTTCCACATCCGTTGCATCATCCAAAAATTCAATGCCTTGCACCGTTTTGAAAATCTTCGAGGTTATGTGTCCCCTATTATCACTCATTTAATCCTTCCTAATATTTCATTGGTCTATGTTCGCTCACATGACCACCATCTACTACTTGTATGATGACTCAGTTGTGGGGCCCATGGCCATAAAACACCAAAATTTGGATTTTTACCTTAGAAATTTGACTGGCCATATATTTTGATCCAAGAATCCTTTTTCAATCTTTTATATACCTTGGAATTATATTTTTGAGAGCTATCTATTTTAGAAGTTATAAAGTGCAATTAAGTTCATCTTCTATACTGAAAATGGATCCAAAGGTTCTGCTCCTTGAAAAAATTTCTTCCCCGCTATTGTTCATAAATATGATTGGAACCATTTAATTTTTTCCACTCCTATAACATGTTTTTCAATACATAAATGTTATATAAAAATATCCATGATACTACTGTTGACATAATTTTCCATCAATTATAACATATGTGTAACATTCTCCCCCTTCGGCATTTATGGAAACAACAAGAACATTGTTATCAAAGTAATGCAAAATAAAGAAATATTTTTCTTACTTCTCTCCCTTTGTTTACTTCTCCCCATTTTTTGTACTTCTCCCTGGATTTTTCATGGGAAAACAAAAAGAATCATCCATACACAATATATTTTATTAGTAATAATATCTCTCCCACATATCTGAATTAGAAAACAATAGAAAAAAGAGGTCCTTCCACTGATTCATGCTATCAATAAAATTCAGCTTTATATAACTAAATATCTTGTGATCTCACATAATGATCATGGTGCCATTAAGTATCTGAGGAAAAAAAAATTACTAATTATAGAGTGACTATATCATTATGATGTAGAAAATATTACTGTGAGAGGAAAATACTTACCATAATAATTAAAGCATCAATAAACATTAAACATAATATTTACCCTTGGAAAACCCCAAATCTAGGGAAAAACCCAACCTAATGGAATTCCATTAGTCTCTTTGACCAGGTGATCCTCTACTACTCATATCCTTGGCAAATTACAATGAATTTCTTTAAGCCTTTTTAAAGGCTTCATTACATGCAACCCACAAGAAAATTACCATGGGAAACCAAAAAATATGGCCCTAAAACCACTATTATTAACTCAGTAAACTTTGACTCTATGTCCGAGTCAATTTTAATTAACATTTCCCGCTTAAAACTTGACTTGAGGTTTCCTTGACTAAATCCATCCAAATATGCCAAGTGATTTAGTCCCAGTCACTCTATCCCTTACCTCCTTCAAATTTTATAATTGGGATACCGTCATGCGCCCCTTATCACCTAGGTCTAACATCAGATATTATTGGAAATTTCCCAGGGGTACACATGCCTTAATAGGTATTACAACAGTATGTCGATTTACACGCAATTAAAAAAAAATATTGACTACATTATAAATAAATAAAAAATGTTTCCCTCGTATATCATTCACCTTGAAACTCTCATAGCATTCCCTTTCCATCACACATTTTTTTGTTGGGTATGTGTTATTTTATTTCCATGACTAGACCCACGTGTTGTATGTTTCTCCAAGTGCAACAAGGGGTTCATAGGGGGGCGATATCCCTTCAATGTCGAAGGATTTCGAGAGGGGAAGCATCCCCCCTGCACATGATCCGGGGTAGTGCCCTGGGAATTATTTTTTACGTGGACCTAAGGATGGGGGGCAGACCCAAAGACGATGGCCATACCTACCAATGGTTTTTTCATGGGGTTTGGACATGTTTTTTATCATGATGGTTTTATTCCATGGTATTTTGTATATTCGGTCAAGGGAAATATAGTTATGTTCTAATCTAGGGTTAGTGGATTGGGATTTATTAATGCTTCCAGACACACACACACACGCACGCGCACACACACACACACACACATATATATATTTTAATATTTAAATTAATATAATGAAAAATCAATCTAGTAGTCTCGGTTTTTGGATCTAGGGGAGATATTTGTGTATATTTTTTAATGTTCTAGACATTGTATATTTTTATGTTTTAAGAATTAATTTGGAGGTAGTTTATGTACAGGGTTAAAACCTACATCTTTTATTCTAATGATCTCCTAGGGTAGCTGAATTCCATGTCTTATGTGTCTGATCCAAACAGAGCACATTACACAATTCTCTTCTCAATCCACTACATTATCGCTACCACCTCTTCTTCCACTGTGGAAGCTTCAACTAACAACACCATCCATGGCATCCTCTTCTAGGACCCTATCCATACCATTGGAAAAATGAATTTATCATTAGCATCACTAATTCTCACAATTTTTTCTTAAGATTTCATCACACAACTTCTTCACTATCAGTGCCCCACCTCTTCAACACATCATTCGACGTTCAACATGAAATTTTAACATGACCCTTCATTAGCATTAAATTTCCCCTTATGTTTTATTTGACCACTTCTTAATTTCAAATTTATTTATTAGACCAAAATTTCAATAAAATTCTAGTTTTACTTGCCCACATGGCTTCATCTAAATCCTTTCATGCACACCCTTTTGGGCTTACTATGTATATTTCTATCGAGTGAGCCATCAACCTACTGTGAAAACCTCCTATTCAATTCAACTAAATGTAGATCAAATCATTTCACCCCCTACCATTTCTGACTCCCTTCGATCTTGTCATAGTTTTTTCCTTCCTGTTGGTCCTAGTCTACTTTAAACTGTGATTGAAAATGGCCAATCAATCATCATTATTTGGCTCCATTTCTTTGCCCTTAAGGTTGCACTCATCATTGATTAAAAAACCCCCATCGCCAAAAAAGAAAAATTCCTTCACAAACATTCACTTATGCAACAGTAGTAGCACATCAGTTGGCATCTTCACAAATCCAATCACCATATTTCCCTGTGTGCTAGTTATTGTCATGTTTTTTTTTCCCAGGAAAAAAATGTAATTTTCCTTAATTATAAATAAAATTACAAGTTGTATCAGCTGCAGATTGCTACAAGAAAATTCTGTGTTCATTACATAATTTAACATAAGTTCAAGATGATTCAACAAATATTTAAAAAATATTTACAATGTACTGTGCATATCAAGATAAACATAAATAGCATCAAAATAATTAACCAAAAATTATAGTGCAAAAAAACCTCTAATCAGTCGCACTGATTAGAAGGCTCCAAGATTCCTGTATATTATTTGAACGACCTATGATAATGATGGTAAGCTTCTAGTCCATTATGTTCTGTGATGTGCCAATGACCCCATATAAGTTGTGCGACTTCTTTGGATAAGTAGTAAGCCATCTGGTTCGTTTCAATGTAAATATGAGTAACACTAATGGATTCAAAGTGTGATTTTAGTGCCATTACATCATCCAAAAGTCCCCTGAGTGTGTGCACATTTCATTTGGAATTATTTTTGAACCAGTTAATAATAATCTAAGTCCTTGAGTCCCCATCCTCCCCACTATTTGGGTTTGAAGATTTTTTCCTAGCTTATCGAAGCAAAGGTGTTACCTTCCTTATTACCCCTCCAAGAGAATTTCCAACATATTTTTTGTATTTTGTTAGTAACTCCTTTGGGGATCCAAGAAAGTGCCATCCAATACATCAGGATTTCCTCCAATACCAACTTGATGAGGACTAGACACCCAACCCTAGAGAGCCATATATGTTTCCAAATATTGATTCTTCTCTCCACTTTTGCAATGACCCAGTTCCAGTCCATGATTCGATAGTAATTGGTTTTGAGCCTAAACCCCAGATATTTGAGACCTTATTCTATACTCTGGTGTTCATATTAGAATTGTTGGAGAGCATGTCTACTCTCTTGGATGGTGCATAATGTCATCATGATAATGGATTTTCTTATATTGGGCAGCATGCCTATGGCTTTACAAAATATAGAAAAAATATTCTTCAAATATTTGGAGTCATGAAAAGATCCATCAAGAAATATGAGTACATAATCAACAAATAAAAAATGATTCAAATGAATATTTTTAGTGATTTTGACTCCCAAGAAATTTCTCTTAGTCCTAGATGATGCTATAAGCTTTGTTAGCCGCTCCATGATCACGAGGAAGAACAATGGGGATAAAGGAAATACTTGTTTAAGGCCTCTTCCTGTATGGAAAAAATCAGATGAAACTCCATTAATGAGTATGCTGAACGATTCATTGGTAATGCAGCACATGATCTAGTTTATGAAAGTGTGGGGGAAGCCAGTATGGGTGAGGATAAATTGTAAATAGGTCCAGTAGGAGTAGTGAAAGGCTTTGACATGATCGATCTTGAGAATGATGCTTTTGAGGCTTTTGAGTTTGATAGAATTCAATTCTTCTTGAGCCATGCCTACAACCTCCTAGATTTTCCTTTTATGGAGGAATGCAAATTGTTCCTCGGATATATGTCGAGATAATATAGCCTTGATATGATTTCCTATGATCTTGCAAATGATTTTGTAAAGGCAGTTACATAAGGATATGGGCATTTATTCATTGAAGGATAGTGGCTTGTCAAATTTGGGAATGATTGCAATGAATGTGGAGTTGAAAATAGCATGCATTCTGCCTGAAACTATGCACTCCTCAATCGAAATGAGGAGGTCCTTTCCTATATGATCAAAGAAGTATAGATAGAATTCAATGGGCCATCCATCCAAGCTAGATATCTTGTTTTTTTTTAACCACTTTATAACTGCTTCAATCTCTCCAAATGTCACTGCAGAATTGAGATGTTCGACATCTTCATTCCCCATATACCTAGGCATATTCCTGGCAATACTAAGCACCTTAAATATATTAGCTACCCTTGGGTCTCTGTATATATGGGAGAAATGTCTAATACCCATACTTAAGGGCTGATGGTGATTCTTCGCAACCCTTCCATCTTGATCCCTCAATTCCCAAATGGTATTGATGTTGTTCCTCCCCTTTGCACATTGTTGAAAGAATTTGGCATTGTTATCACCAGCCTCAATCTAGATAGCCCTGCTTTTGAGTCTCCAAGTTTCCTCTTTTTCTCTTAATAGTTTTATTATTTCCATTTCTAGATGTGTAAGTTGTTCCTTATTCTCCATATATGAGAAACCTAGAGATTCAACTTTGTTCATAAGGGCTACATCCCTTTCTACCCTCCTCAGCTCTTCATCATATTGAATCCTTTTCTCCCTTTCCCATTTGATAGTGCTATCCTTGATTCTGGACAAGTTATTGGCAATTACTCTTGTCGACATAATATTATGCTCTTGCTGACAATGGTTCGAGGACTCCAATACGACCTTATGTAATTTAGGGTTTTCTAGCCATGTAGAATTGAACTTGAAGGGGGAGTGTGGTCTGCAGTTCTCTCCATGGATTTCAAGATAAATGGGTGAATGGTCAAAGATACCTCCCATTCCCACCCATTGTTTAGCCTAGTCCACCTTATCTGGTAATTTATATTTTATCAGGAAATGATCGAACCTATGCGCAAGCGTTGCTTCCCCAATCCTTCTATTGCGCTAGGTAGGAAGTTTTTTAGGCATGTCCAAATCGATCAGGTCAACATTACCTATTAATTTCTTGAAATAGACCTACAGGGTGTTAGGCATGGCTTGGGGACCCCAAGATTCAGCTTTTCCAATCGAGAAGTTTAGGTCACCACCCAAAATTATGTGATCCGCCCTCATGATCAAGGATCCCATCAACTTATCTGAGAACGTTGGCATGTTATGGTAGGGGCCATAAGTTTTTAGTATCCTGAAAGGGATGCCAATATTAGATACAGTAATGTTCGCACCAAGTATCCCATCCCTCCCCCAAAAATTGTTAACTTGGATGGTTTGATTGTTGAAACCTATGGCACAATCCTTGGATCTCCCTCTCACATCCAATGTCTGAAAATACTAGTCCAGGCAAAGGTCGAAGAGCATATTGTGAACAACTTCCCCAATCCCCAATGTTTCTTGAAGAAAAATTACATCCATATTTTCTAACACAAACCGACGCTTAAGAGCAAATTTCTTATCCAGTTTGGATAACCATCTACAGTTGAAAGATGGATAGATCATGGATCACCCTTAATTTCGATATCCTTTGCTCTAAGAACCCTGTCAACTGATATTTGTATCCATGTATCCACCTCAATCCCTGCTTAATGGATGGATTTGGAGATCAAGAATGAGCACCTTTAGGGATGGATCGTCACCTAACCCATATGAGTCACTGGTTATGGTTTTAGAAAAGGACCAAAGATTATATTGGTAAGAGGAGCTAGTGCCGGAAAGGTTGGACCAGGCTAAGGGGCCATAGATATCAGCATGAATGGAGGGGACAGGTATGGAGGGTTGAGGGGGGCTAGATGCCAAAGGGCAACAATTGGGGGAAAGATTACTTTTATTTATTTTCGGACTAGATATAAAATTTTCTACAACAGAAGATGTAGAATTCATAACATTAAAATTTATAGGGGAAGAAGGAGAGGTCAAAGTACTCGGAATGCGTCTAAAATCCTCATATTGTAGATGAGTGACCATTGATGGAGGCACCTGGGGAGTTTCTTATTTATCGGTCATGGGAGGCATCTAACGAGAGGCACACATTGATCTCAATTCAGTTTTCTGCATATTATGAGATATATCGATGCCATAAACCTTTGTGGTTGGGGTGCCCACATGTACCATATTTTTGGGTTGAGTCACATTGGCTGCCATGATAAGTGGGTAGTCCTTGTAAATATGCCGCACCTCATGGAATCTCCTGCATCTAAAGGGAATCCCTTCATAATCTATAATTTTGCATCTGGAAATATTCCAGTACTTCAAAACATAAATCTCAACTAGCCCCTCTCAGTTTTCCAGCTGCACTAGGGTTCTCGCCATTAAGATGTTCTCTGTCTCCATGTAGGATTTGTCATGATCTAAGTAAATGCCCAAGTCCTCACCAATGCACCTGAGAACTTCTTTCGTCCAAAATTTCAATGGAAGACCAGGTAACCGCACCCATATGGAACCAACTCCCATCTTTTCCTTATCTAGGTCAAATAAGGGTGTCCATCATTTGAGGAGGAACAAAGTCATCTCTATATGACAATACTTTGATAGAACCCAGTTTTCAATATATGGATGAGGGAATATAACGGCAAACCAACATCTGTTCATTATGAGGAAGGTAGGGAGTTGTTCAAGGATATTTACCCAAATCTCAAAGATCCATGTTTTGAGTCTGGCCAAGGTGTAATTCTGACCTCGAACCCTTCCAACTGAAACTATTTTCTCGGTTTCCTTCACTTGTTTCATAGTGATTCCTTCCACGAAAACCAGAACTTTGGAATTTTCTCAACTCTTAGTGAAATTTTCCTTCCTTTTCCCAGCTCTATGGGAAATATTGTCACGTATGATGCCCTCTTCTTCTAGGATCGTATCATTGGAGTCTGACGCCCTATTTTATTCCTGCTGCAGAGTCTGTATTAGTAATTGTTCAAAGTTTCCCGAAGCTTTGAAAATAGTTGGGCACCCCAAGATATCCTCTGGGTCACGCAGTTACTCTAACATTTCAATTCCAAGAAGCTCGAAACCAAATGCCCCATCATGGGCATCGCATAGGCCTTCCGAGATTTCAACTACCAGTACAAGCTCCTCCAGGATGGATGGAGGCTGCTTATGGTTCCAAAGGTGAAGAATCGACCAAGAGGATATATAAAAAGAAGATGATGCCAGTATAATAGGGAAAAAATTAGGAAACTGCTCCATAATTGTCGAATTAGCAACCTTAATCCCAGTTTGTCCAGGTGATGACTCACCCTCCTCCATGTCCATGAACTGGGGTTCAAGTTGTTCCTTCTCTACTAGAGACGCACCCATATAAGCCCCAAATATCTACTGAGGTGGGTATTTTTTCCATATATGTGCTAGCTCCAATGTATTAGAAGGGTATTCAAGTTTCTCCTCTTCCATAAGGGTGTTTCCTGCAGAATCGGTGTTGTCCATTAGAAACATCCAAACCCCCAAGCGCTTCTTTCCCTTTGGGAAAGTTCTGAGTAAATTTTTAGGTTCGGTAACCATCAGTTTAGATCTGCTGGGGTCCAAAATTATGCAAATGGTATAATTATTTCCCCGTATGTCAGGTTGTTGGTATCCAACCAATAGTTGTTTCATAGATCTGCAGCTACCTCCATTGATAACGAGGTTTTGGTGCGCCAGCTTAGAAAAGGAGTATAGGGGTAGTTAGAGATTTATTCCCTCATGGATATCCTCTTGATTATCTGAGACAATTCATCAAGGAAATCAAACAATAATGTGGTCAATGGTGGCATTCAACACGTAGCAACGCTCAGAAACAGAGTCTGAGAATGTCACGATTTGTCGATTTTCTTTCCTAATAGAAAATCTACAGGATAGCAATAGTTTTTTAGTTTTTAACTTGAATAAGGATTCTAAAAGATACCTGTAGGAATAGAGCTCGTGTATTGTTTAAACGCACTCTTTAAAACTATGTAATCTCTGTCTATTCGATATGAACCATATTTATATTTTTCTGAGTATTTTGTTTAGAATTTTATCTTTATTCGAAGATTCTTTTCGTGCATTTATGTGTTGTTAGTTTTAAGGAAACTTATTGCATTGCAGAGGGCTTGTGGATGCAGATCGGGTCATTCACTTTCAGTCTTTAGAATTCATTTTAATCACATTGTCATTTCATAGTTAGAATTTGGTCAATGCTCTGTTTTGTATTTCACTTCCAAGCTCAGTTTTAATAGCTCAATACTCTATCTTTACCTTTTTTTTAGATTCACTCCTTAATTTTTTCCTTTCCATATTTCAGATAGCTCAGTTCATTTCTTTTATTTTGTTTACATTTCAGTACATAAAAGTTTAGTTCTTCATATCATTTTTATTTAATCTAAGTTAGTTTTTAAGCTCCATGTTTTCATAAAACTAGGACTTGTACAATATTTCATGCTTTCATAATTACTTTATAATTAGTTCTCTATTTCACTGCAGCATAAAATCTCAAAACAATTTGATTAAAAAAAAAACAAGTAGAAGTTAATTTAACATATCTTTTGAAAAGAGTTATCTCACAAACCATTTTTGACAACTCAATTCAATTGAAACTAACTATAGGAATAATATTTAATGTAAATGATAGATTTCTCTAATAATAACTTTACTTCAAAACTCATTGATCCTTAGGAATTCAACACTAATCCAAAAATCCAAAAATTAACACCATTAAAAAAAAAGATCAAAATTCAATCATCACTCTAACGAAAAAGACTTCTAGCACATATAGTGCACTTGCACTTCATCAGTTTATTGAATTCGGTCGATAATTTATTCTTGCAATTTAAGAAGATTAAATTTGCTAAACATTTTGGCGTCGTTGCCGGGGAAGTGCAAATAGAAGTATTAGAAATAAAAGAATGAAATGCATAGGGAAAGAGATTCTAAAGGTAGTTATATAGGATGAGGAATAATTTTGATTCCCACATCATCACTCACTCCACCCCGACCTCGAAGTTCCACACCACCCACTGAAATTCAAATTCCATATGTAGGAAGGTGACATAAACTTCCTGAAATCCAACCCAAGGGTTCAACTACTTCATCTACTAAAGCTATAATCGAATAATAAAATCCTACATCCCTAACCACAGAAGTAATATTCTTATATTCAACAGGAGAACAATTTCTAGGACAGGAGCTAGAAGTTCCCAGTGAAGAGGAAGAAAAATAAACTCATTCAAATTCTCCATTGATAGAGGAACCATAATAATTAGAAAATAATGTTGTAGAATCGGATACTTACATTAGTTCTGAGGAATCCATCATGGTTTAAGAAGGAGAAGTAGAAGTACACAATGTCAATGGTGAACAACCTAGGAATGGAGGAGGTAGAGGAGGAAATAGAGAAGGTGGAAGAGGAGGAGGTTGAGTTAGAGGTAGAGGATATCTAGAACCTTTTGGATTCTCCATTATCGATGAGGATACAACATACAAAATGAAAAATATCTCACCTTCTATCCTCCCTAATTTTCATGGGATAAGAAGTGAAGATCCAAAAACATTTCTCTTCAAATTTGAAGTATTACGTAGATCATATGATTATCTACATGATGCTAAAAAATTAAAATTGTTCCCTACTACCTTAAAGGATTAAGCATTAAAATGGTTTACGAGTTTAGGAACAAATTTTATAGGAACATGGGCACAAATGAAAGAAGAATTCTTAGAGAAATATAAGGATTATTATATGCCTCATAACATGAAAGATGAAGTTTTTAAAATGGCACAAAGGGAAGATGAAAATCTTGAAGTTTTTGTCGAAATATTTGTTTATAATATTAAAAAGGAAAAAATGCATAATCTGGATAAGGAAAATTTGAAATATATCCTACTCAAATCCATTAGAGAGGAGTGGATTGATTTCATCAATTTATTGGGAAAAGGAGATATTTCTTAGTTACCAATTGCATAAATTTTTGATTTATGTGTACATATTTCCAGGGGTAAATCACAAATCAGGAAAAGTCCAACGAACCCTCTCTTATCAAGAATAAATAAATCTGCAGCTAGTACAGTTAGTAGGGAAGAATTAGGTAATTTTCTTGATAATTTTAAGACAGATATTTTATGGAGTCTTAGTGAGAAAATTTACACCCTTAAAATAAAGAACAAGAAAAAAGTTGAAAATATTTCATTATCTATCTTCTGTCCTAGGTGTAGAAAGAAACATGCTTTGAGAGAATGTCCTTTAGACTTAAAAACCGTAGAAACTTGTGTAATATGTACATATAATCATGATACTAAATAATGTCCCTCTATACCAAGTCTTAGGGTTGTATACAGTGAAAGAGGAATTCAAATCAGGTAGATCCTCTTTTCCCTATTGCGAGAAGACCATGGAAAAATCCTCAAAATCAAAATCAAAATTTAATCCTCAACAATTTTCAAAATATTCACAAAGTAATTCGAATCCACCTATTCCATGGCAGCCTTGGGCTCAACCAAAACCACAATCTTGGAATCAAGGGTGGAAAAATCCTTATGGAAGGTATCCTCAATATCAACAATATCTACCACCCTATCAAAATTTTCGACCACAATTATTTCCTCGGAATAATCAATTACCTCAAACTCAAGTTCAAAATGAAAATCCACAACTCTCTTTACCATTTGCACAAAAACCAAATCAATTACCTGTTCAACCACTTCCAAATCCAAATAATAAATCTGTTTACAACATGGAACGACAGAATTATCAAACTTATCTAATAAATCCACTAGATATAAATAACGTTCAATTAAGATCTGGTAGAGTATTATAAAATAAGAAACCCTTTGTTCTTATTCATGAAACAAAGAAAAATTCTTGGAAAAATAATAATAAATCTAAAGAAGAAGAAACTTCTCTTCCTCAAAAAGAAAGTGATCAGACATAAAATATATTCCTATAATTTCTGATGATACTCCTATTATAGAAAAACCTTCAGTGTCTATTACAAGACAACCTTTTCCTGAAAGGTTGAAAATTAATAAAGACGTAGAAAAAAAAATCATAATGCCTGATTATGATATGTTGGATGAGTTGAAAATTGTTTGTATAAAAATTCCTTTATTGCAAGCTATAAAAGAAATACCAATTTTTTCAAAATAATTAAGGAATTGAGTACTCAAAGATAGGGAAGAAAAATAAAGTAAATAAAAAGAATCCAATAGTTGGGAGAATTGCAGACATCATGATGGGGAAGGCAACAATTCATAAATACTTAGACCTAGGAAGCCTCATTGTGAAAATTCACATCAATGGAATTGAAATACCAAACACACTGGTTGATCTAGGAGTATCCATAAACATAATGAGTAAACAAATTATGGATCAACTAACACTTCTAATATTCAATACACACCAAAATTGTTACAACCGGCAAGCAGGTCTGTAATCAAACCTGATGGTGTGTTAGAACATATTTTCGTATCTTTATATTCCTGGGAATATCCTGTCTATTTCATGGTTTTAACACCAAAGAATAATTTAGGAGGACATCCATTGATTTTAGGAAGACGTTGGTTAGCTACAATTGATGCTTTCATCAGTTGTAGATCAAGAGACATGTTTATCTCAGATGGAAGTTCTACAAATAAATTTACATTTTATTCGCTTGCGAAAACAACAATAGATATAGAAAATGAAGAATGGATAGATGATGATGATGATATACAACCTATTTTTACTATTTTACAAACAAATGAGGAGGACCAAATTTTAAATTCAATTGAAAACAATGAATAGTCCTTATATCATGACAATAGTTAAAATTTTCAAGAACAACGTAATATCAAATATCTATCATCTTGACAAATGTCTTTACATTCTATGGAAAATTTTGGAAATTCTTCAATAAAAAATTTTCCAGGAAAACATTGAATATTAATGAAAATATGGAAGAATTACAAAAAAATCAACTAGTAGAGACCTTGCAAAAAAAATCTTCTTCTTATGCATGGGAATATATGGACATGAAAGGAATTAATCCCATAGATTTTATGCATCATATCTATATTGAAGAGAATGCTAGACTAGTTAGACAACCCCAAAGAAGAATGAACCCAAACTTGAAATAAATTGTTAAGGAGGGCAACAAAAACTATTGAATGTGAATTTTATCTATCCAATATCAAACAGGCAATGGGTTTCACTCCTAGTGATCGTTCATAAGAAAAATGGAAAATGGAGAGTATGTATCAATTACAAGGAATTGAATAAATAAAAATTGAAGAACCACTTTCGAATTCCTTTCATAGATAAAATCTTAAACACGTTAGCAGGGAAAAAATATTTTTCATTTCTGGATGGTTTCAGTGGGTATAATAAAATTTAGGTAGCATCTGAAGATCAAGACAAAACCACATTTACCTATCCGTGGGGAACTTATTCTTACCGAGTACTTCCTTTTGGATTGTGAAATTCTACAGCAACATTCCAAAGAGAAGTTCTCGAAATTTTATCTGACATTATTCATGACTATGTGGAAGTGTATATGGATGATTTCAAAGTTTATGGTAATTCATAAGAAGAGGCATTAGAAAATTTAGAAAAAAGTCTAATAGTATACAAAGAAGTAAATCTTTCATTAAGTCATGAGAAATGTTTTATGATGTTTAATGAGGGGATTTCTTTAGGTCACCATATTTCATGAAATGGGATAAAGGTATACTCGTATAAAGTAGAGGTTATTTTCAAATTATCAGTGCCAAATTGTCAACGAGATGTTAGGAGTTTTATTGGATTTTTTGGATATTATAGAATATTCATAGAAAAATTCATTAAAATAGCATCTCCACTCTTCAAATTACTTACCAAAGATTATGAATTCAGTTGGAACTCGAATTGTCAAAACGCGTTTGAATTTTTGAAAAAGAAGGTCTCTGAAGCACCTATTTTTGGAGGACCTAATTGAAAATTTCCTTTCCACATATCCACTGATGCTTAACATACAACCTTAGGGGTCGTGTTAGGAAAAAAATATCTTACTCCTTATGCCATTCATTATACTAGTAAAAACTTAACTCTAATGGAGAAAAAAGTTTTTAGTTGTAGTGCATTCCATTAACAAATTCAGACATTATATCACTGGCTATGAAACATTCATTCACACATACCATTGTGCCATCATATATCTAATGAAAAAACCAATCACTAATGGAAGAATAACCAGATGGCTATTACTATTGCAAGAGTTTAACATCACCATTCTAGATCGACTGGGAAAACAAAATACAATTACTGACTTTTTATCCAGGATTCAAAATGATAATAATGATATGCCTATAGAGGATAAATTTCCAGATGAATAAATTTTCACAGTATCTACTAAATCACCTTAGTATGCAGATATTGCTAATTATTTGGCTATAAGAAAATTACCATCTCATTTGTTTCCTAGAGAAAAGAGGAAAATAATCCAAACAAGTGCTTCTTACTCATGGATCAATGAAGAATTGTACAAAATAGGACTAGGTCTCATCATCAGAAGGTGTGTATAAGAAGATGAGATACTTGAGATACTTAAAGCTTGCCATGATGAACGATATGGAGGCCATTTCTCTGACAAAATAACTTCTTATCAAATCCTTTTCTTAGGATATTATTGGCCTTCCCTGTTCAAGGATACCAAAGAATATGTTAGAGATGTGAAAATTGTCAAAGGATGGGGAAACCGATTCTTTCAACTAAATTTCTATACAACCTCAGGTACTCATTGAACCTTTTGAGAAATGGGCTTTGGATTTTGTTGGCCCAATTAATCCACCTTCAAAACAAAAGAGGTATATTCTGGTATGTACTAATTATGTTACTAAATGGGTAGAAGCTAAAGCACTTTCTTTTGCTATTGAAAATGCAGTAGTTTCATTTATTTTTTAGGAAATATTCACTCATTTTGGTGTCCCAAGGGAAATTTTAATAGATCTGGGAACAAAATTAACATACATAGTAGTATATAAGTTGGTGGAATAATATAAAACCAAGCACCAGAAGTCCACTCCATACCATCCACAAGTAAATGGGAAAGTTGAATCTACAAACAAGGTGATTGAAGCCATTCTCTCCAAGATTGTACACTTGCATGGAAGGGACTCAGCAGAAAAGCTTCCAGAAGCTCTATGGGCCTACAAAACTACATGGAGGAGCACTACATGACATACTCCCTTTGAACTTGTTTATGGAAAGCAAGTCTTATTTCCAATAAAGTTCCAAATCCAAACCTAGAAAACAACAGTCAAGTTGGGACTTGACTTATCAGAAGCACAAAAGAAAAAGACGGGACAAATCAATGAGCCTAATGAGATAAGGAAAGATACTATCTAGAAGACTAGCTTGGTTCAGCAACAAAGTTCTAAATGGCATGAAAAATACATCAAGGAAATAAAATTTCATCTAGGAGACTGGGCACTACTCTTTGACTTAAAATTCAATAATTTTCAAGGGAAGTTTCAAACTCACTGGCTTGGACCCTATGAGATCAAAGAATTTTTGAAAATGGAGCAGTTAGAATCAAGACTACTAATGAAGATCAAATTCCTCTATTATTAAATGGAAACCGACTGAAGATCTATCAAAAGCCAATGACAAAAGAGGAATTTGTCAATATTTTCCAAAACAACTCGAATTTGAAGTTGGTTGAGAAGAATTATTTTTCTCAACCTTAAAAAGTGTTTTTTTATCTTTCCTTTATTAAAAATAAAATAAATAAAAGAATAAAAATAAAAATAATAAAAAAATAAAATAAATTCTGTATAAACATGAAAACCAACAAATTGTTGCCATGTTTTATATAGAAAATTCAAGGTGAAAACCACAAATTCTTTTGGCACCTTAAATTTTCTCTTACCCATTTTCCTAAAAAATTCCATTCTTCTAGCATCTCTCTCTTAAAAGAATAAGTGAACTACATAATTGATGATTTTATGTAGCTTGTATAGGTTTCAACAGCTTTGACCAGTTTCTGCAGCCAATTTGACAGGAACATTTGATGATTCAAAAAGAAGAATTGATTGAGTCCTTATGATACAAAGAAAATAAATAAAAGTTATGCAATACTTTAATTTAACAATAGGGGTCAAAATATTACATGTATGAATTATATAGACATAATAATACTGAACAAATAAAAATCTTTATTGTGAAAGATGATAGTGTCATGAAAAATCCCTCATAATTTGCCATTTTGTTTTCGCCATCATATCACGATTCAAGTCCCAATTCATTGATTTGATTACTTGAATCATAACTATGAATGCATGATGACTAAGTCACTCAATTATACCCTCATTTATTACCTACCTTCCCTCTCATTTTTTCATCACCGTCCGCCTTTCTTCTCCAAATCAAAACCCTACAAAGCTAATTGCTCCATCAAGAAAAACAATTTCTAGAGGCGAAACATCTTCCAACCATGGGTGTGATTGTCCGAACAGAACCAACAGGGAATAAATTCTTGGAAGGATATCCACCAGCAAGGAAATTATTATAGAAAGCACAATGGTTGGACTTCATGGAAACATTCGATGGTTTCCACAAGGAAGTCACCAACACTTTTGCAAGGGTTTTTGATGGCATAGAAGTGGAAATAGGATATATTAAATTTACAGTGAAAGAATCTCTAATTGCAAAAGCCACTAGATTGCCTCATATAGGAGAGAAATGGTTTAAGAACAAAGGAATTAAATAAGATTACTGGAGGGTTTTCCTAGACAAAACAAGCATAGATATTACTATCTTTAGGAAAGGCATTCTTAGCTCTGCACTAAAAAGTAAGTGGATAATTTTTCTCTTAATCATAAAAAAAATTGTTACCTATGAAGGTTGATTTGGATGTGTTTTTTTCTATCATATAAGGTTATTTATGAATTTTATTGAATAACATGAAATGAAACTTCCATATTTCTTGTTGAATAGTCTTAAAAATATGTCAGGGAATGTTCAAAAGAAAATTCAGTTCATATAAAACACAATGTATCACCATGCGCTAGTCAAAATACTTGTTGAATTCCATTTCGAAACTATAGGGGATACATGGGAAACCTTTCTAGTAAGAAATCATTTTGAAGAAGAAACAATTGAACAACCTAGTAGTATTAGGATTCAGAGGAAAAGGAAAGTTGAAACATCATTGGGACAAAAACCACAACAAAAGCAAGATTTTGACATAACAATTGTAGAAATTTTAAAGAAAATAAATACAAAAGATGCTAGAAGAAAGAAATCCAGTAACAAAATAGAGATTTTACCCCAGAAATAAAATACTAAAACTCAAAATACCCCTGTCACAGGACTAAGAAGAAGTACTAGGCTAAACACAGTGAAAGAAGTACCCTCAAAAGATGTAGAACACATTAATTTGGAGGCAGAAGAAAATTCAGTAAACTCTCCAAGAGCATCACCACCTACCTACATTTCACATCCTCATATTCCAAGACAAAGTTTAGGTATTGATCCCGTACAACAAGAGATTTATGCTTACATATAATCATTCAAGAAAAGAGAAGAATCCAAGGTACCAATTCCAAATAAAGAGTAAGAGAAGGACTAGTTTAATGAACCACAAGAACCTCCAGTACTTGATATCCTGAGACGTGAAATCTTCAAACTTGAGAAATTAAATAGGTATATTAAAGGTGAAAATCAACCTTTCAAAGCTCAAAATTAATTTAAAATTTCTAGTAACTATAACCTCGTACTACAATTAAGTATCTGGTACAAAATGAACAAGAAATTGAAGAAATCAAACAGGGCCATGAAGAGAAAAATCATTAATCTGAAGTACAAAATCCTTATGAAGAAACCAAGGATGACAGTAACAAAGAAGAGGGTAAAAAAGATAAAATTGGATGTACTGGAAGAAGTGTCTAAGGATATGTAGTAACTTAACAGAGATTAAAAATTTTGTGTTTGTATGAGGACATACAAAACCTTCAGTGTGGGGGAATGTAGAATCTAGAATTTTTTTGTTTTAACACCCTTTTGCATCCATGTGTTCCTTCTTTTCTCATCACTATCAACCTAATAAAGGAAGAAATCATATGATTTTCACAAGGTAAAAAACTTATGTGTCCTATTTTTTATATTTTCTAATATGCGCAATTGTTTTGTTAAAGATTAGATTCCACTACAAAATTAACACAATTCTGCAACTATTTCATAGATCTGTAGCTACCTCCATTGATAACAGGGTTCCGATGCGGTAACCCAGCAAAGGAGTATATGGGTAGTTAGTGGATGATTCCCTCATGGATCTCCTCCTGATTATCCAAGCCAATTCATCAAGGAAATCACACAGTAACGTGGTCAATGGTGGCAGTCAACAGGTAGTAGTGCTCGAAAACAGAGTCCGAGAATGTCACAATTTTTTGATTTGATTTCTTAATAGAAAATCGACAAGATAGAAATAGTTTCTTAGTTTTTAATTTGAATATAGATTCTAAAAGAGACCTGTAGGAATAGAGCTGAAATACTATCTAAATGCACTCTATAAAAATATGGAAGCTCTGTGTATTCGACGTTCGCCATATTTATATTTTTTTGAGTATTTTTTTTAGACTTTTATCTTGATTCGAAGATCCTTTTCGTGCATTGATGCATTTTTAGTTTTAAGGAAACCTGCTGCGTTGTGGAGGGCCCCTGCATGAAGATCACGTCATTTACTTTTAGTCTTTATAATTAATTTTAATCGCATTGTCATTTCATAGTTAGAATTTGGTCAATGCTCTATTTTGTAATTCACTTCCAAGCTCAGTTTTAATAGCTCAATACTCTATCTTTACTTATTTTGTAGATTCACTATTTAATTTTATTCTTTCCGTATTTCAGATAGGTCGGTTCATTTCTTTTATTTCATTTACATTTGAGTATATAAAAGTTCAATTCTTCATAGAAGTTTGATTTAATCTCAGTTAGTTTTTAAGTTCCATTTTTTCATAAAACTAGGACTTGTACGATATTTCATGCATTCATAATCAATTTATAATTAGTTCTCTGTTTCATTGCAGCATAAAATCTAAAAAAGAAATTGATAAAAAAAAAACAAGTAGAAGTTAATCTAACATATCTTTTGAAAATATTTATCTCACAAACCATTTTTGACAACTCAATTCAATTGAAACTAAATATAGTAATAACATTTAATGTAAATGATACATTTCTCTAACAATAACTTTACTTCAAAACTCACTGATCCATAGGAATTCAACACTAATCCGAAAATAAAAAAATTAACATTATTAAAAAAAAAGATAAAAATTCAATCATCACTCTAACGACAAAGACTTCTAACACATATAGTGCACTTGCACTTCATTAGTTTACTGACTCCGATTGATAATTTATTCTTGCATTTTAAGAACATTAAATTGACTAAACAAGCAATAAGCACAAACCCTGGCCAATCTATCCTAATGATATTTCACTGCTCACCTCCTTGGCACATTACAATTAAGTCTTCCAAGCCTTTTAAAGGCATCATCACATGTAATCCGTGAGAAAATTACCATGGGAAACCAAAAAACCATGAACCCAAAACCTCTATTGTTAACCCGATCAACTTTGACTCTATCCCCGAGTCAATTTTACCTAACATGTTACTCTTCCAAGAATTTAATATAACACTCATTAATAAGGAAAATAAATATAAAAAGGTAGAATATTTCCTTTCAAGTCTTACCACAAAAAAAGAGCCAGTTGTAAAAGACTCTTTTCTTAACAAACATGTTTTTTTAATATCTATTAACTCACTGTGGCTTTTATATATTTCTAAATTTTTGGCTATAATGAAGCTTCTACCTCACCTATCTCCAAATGAATGACAAAATATCATCAAGAAAATTTGGTGGTTTTCAGGAATTTATGGATGCCTCTTTTACACGTGGCCAAATATAGTTATCTGAGGGTGTGTAAGAGAGGATGTGTAGATGATATATTAAATTCTTATAATTGTGGGCCTTATGGAGGCCAAATTATAAGTAATATGACTACTTATAAAGTACTCCATCAAGGGTATTACTGGAACTCAATGCTTTTATATTTCAAATAGTATGTGATAATATATGATGATTCCCAACCCATTGGAAGTTTAATCCAGTCAAACAAAATGTCGCTAAAAACACAACTAGTGATACAACCCTTTGATAAATGGGATCTTTATTTCATTAAATCCTTCAACCCACCATCTTGTTGAAACTCATGTATCATAATATTCACATATTATGTCACAAAGTGGATGGAAGCAAAGGCACTCCTAACTAGAGTAGAGCAGGCACTGGTAGACTTCCTCCATGAGAAAATATTTGTTAGGTTCGGGATACCGTGATATATTATCATTGATAGAGGAACATATTTCACTAAAGTAATCATTTAGGAAATCATTTAAATAAATAATATTAAACCTACGGTGATGATGACATATAACCTACATTCCAATGGGAAAGAGGAAGGGACAAATAATATCATTGAGACCATCATAAGAAAGATTGTTCACCTCCACCTCAAGAACTGGGAAAATATAATCCTTGAAGCATTATGGGCCTATAAAATTAGATTTTGAAATACCACTTAATGCACTACATATGTCTCTAATATATGCAAACAAATTTATTATTCCAATATAGATCCAAGTACAAACCAGGAGGACAATAATGCAACCTCGAATGAACCTATCTAAGGCACAAAAAACAAATAACTCTCTAAATCAATGAGTTAGACGAACTTCATCAAGATTATCTAAATCAAACAACCATTATTCAAAAATAGTGAGATCGATGGCATGAAAAGTTCATAAAGAAGAAAATATTTAAATTTGGAGATTGGGTGATATTGTTAGAATAAATATTTAAGAAATTTAAAGAAAAATTTAATACTTGTTTTCTTAGGCCATACCAGATAAACATTATAAATGAAAATGGGTCCATTAAGATTCATATTATTGATGAGGGAAGGAATCCATTATTGAACAATGGCCATAGTATTTGAATATATCACAAGACCATATCAAAAGAAGCATTTTTAAGAGTGATCAATGAAGGATGGATTGATAATAACTTAGAGATTGTCGATAATGGATAAATTATTTCCAGATGATTCATTTCCAATGTTATTTTTTTAATAATAATAATAATAATAATAATCCATTTATGAAAAGCCTTAGGAAATAAATGGCCACATGCCATGTGAAAACTATCTCACTTGGCAATTGATATGTTAAACATAAGGAACGACAAAAGAGAAAGGAAGAAAAGGAAAATAAATCAAATAAGCGAAACTCATGTGTCCATTTTATTTGTGTGTTCCTAATACTTTTTTTTTTTGCTACTAATAAAACACTCTATAGAGTTTTATCATGATATAGAAGGGGATATCCTTGTTGTTGCAACACTAGTATAATATAGTTGCAACATCATTGTTGCAACAATAGAACTATGTTGTTGGAAGAAAAATAGTGTTGCAACACCTTATACAGATAAAAATAATATATTTCCACAACATTTTTGGTACAAAACCTTCCATATATGGAACCAACGTAGTGCTACAACTCCTTCAGTATAAAGCTAAATCTACAACCATGTTGTGAGACCTTTCGATTGGGCCAACATAGTGGTTGTTTTTACAACACCAATTTAGGGTAATTTTTACAATACATCATGAAACAAAACCTTCACCAACAATAATTATAGCCATTCCTAATTCCACTAATAACATCACAAGAAAGGACGAGACAAGACACAACATTCACCACAAAACTAGAAATTGCTTCCAACTCATAGCAAGCATTAAAATGTATGACTTTCCTTACATAATGACTAACATTAAATTGGCACAATTGCACCTACCAATTATTTTCAGGCACCATTCACTACTAAATACCATAACACTTTATTGTTTCCACACCCTATGACACGATCTACTCCATTAATTCATAATTACACTTCCTTAATTGGAAAATTTCCCAATAATTTGTTAGTTCACACTATGAATAATAAACTATTTGAATTCAATAAATCATTATGGGTGTCTCATTAAATCACTTATAACCCTCCAATACCCTCCTATTACAATATTTTAGCCATATTTGAGCCATCTTATATGTTGCAGTACGGATTAAGGTGACTCAAATACTTCACCCTAAATTCACTCTAAATTTGAAAAATGATAGAGCAATGGTGGGAAGACCACTTGTTCTAGTAAATGAAGTAACTTTATCTATTATATCATGTATATAACGAGTGGAATAAAAATGGTACTCCTAGAAGAATCCACAACCAAAACTAATGGAAGGGTTCCTAAAGGCAAGCAAAGTGCTAGGGGAGAAGGGTAATTGTTTCGATAGAAAATCCTAGTCATCACCATGGTTTATGTAGGAATATTCATTTAGAGGTATTTTACATGTGAAGGATTCCATGTATTTGTGTTATGGCACCATCTAAAATTATTATACCATTTGATGCATCAAAGGCCGACAAATATGAATGTTTTCCTATGCAATACATTATAACATATGGCATCCAATCTTCAGGAAGCTCACCAATCAAAGGACTCCCTCTAATACAATTATCTCATCACACTATTATTGGTACATGAAATTTAGTATGTGGGGTGCACTTGGGATGAACTAGTGAGGAGATTAGAAATAGATCCACCCTTGGTAGAGGAACCTATTGCAACATTAGTGGAAGTAGGTGAGGAAGATGTTGTAGAAACCATAGCATATATGTTTACAACACCTGAAGCATTAGTAGCAGGGGTAGTGAATACAACACATGAAGAATTTGCAGTAGGGTTAGTTGTTGCAACACTTAGAAAATCCATGTCTATGGTCGTTTTTGCAACACTTAAGGAATTGCCAAAACCACAAGAGTTATAAGAAGAGAGAGATGGTCATAAAAATGACCTTTAGATCACTAGGAGGTTTTCTCCAAACAAAATACTTAGGAAAATGAAAAATATCTCATTAAAAAAGTTCATTCACAAAAGGATGAGGAAAAGGTATTTAAAATAGGAAAAATTTTCCTACCTTGATGAAACATAGATAGAGGAAATAGAGGAAGAAGAGGCAAAAAAAATCCTCTCTAAGACATAGAAACTAGCAGTGACAATGGAAGAAAACGTGGAAGAAGAAGCAATAGAGATCCCTACTAACACAAAAGAATGAACAAAGATGATCCTTGTTTACACACAACGACCACATGGGTAGTGGAAGAGGAAGCACAATCCCCAATAACATACATGAACTAGCAAGAGTAGTTGATCCATAAACTACATTGGATCTTTTGCTAGACAATTTCTTACAACAAATATACTAAAATATAAAATATATTAGAAAAATATGAAATGTATACTATGAGGATTTATTTTTCCTTATATTTTTGTATCTATTAATTAACGTATATTTTTGTTTACATGCAGGTTATGATTATGTCAAAAATACAGAATAACAAAATAAAACTCACAAACCACAATTGGCACAAGATATATCATGGGAAACCATTTTAGAAGAAAACTACTATTCTCTCTTTCTCTCAATATAAAATCAATGCAAATACAAAGAGGTAAGGAAATGGATTACGTCATGTTATAGTGAAAACATCCTCCTTGTGTTCTCTCTCCCTATTCCTTTAGGTTGTTCTACTTGTTTACGGAACAAAATGCACTCATAAAGAATGGAACCCCTCTTCCTCCTAATGACATAGTCATATCACAACTCGATAGAATATTAATGGTTAGGTTTGACTCCTTCAACTCTTAACTAGAGTTATAATATTGTCTCTTTTATATTATTCTTCTTCTTTATCACATGGTTATCCATTTTCCATGAATAATGGGGACTGACATGGAATCATCTTTAACTACGGTGGTAAAAAAAAGTGTGCCAAGTTATAAGGGTTTTACCACAAAAAATTTCATGGTTCCTCGAACCGTTCCTAAAATAGTTCAGACCACAAATTTCCAAATTGGGCCCTACTAGTAAAAATGGTCATGTGAGCTATTTCCTCAGATGTTTCCACTATGAAAGCATTGAGATGGATGAAAATTAATATAATGATCCAATATAAATCACATTTCCCCATTTTAGGATTATTTTGTTCCCCAAAATATTCCACTCAATAAGATGATGAAATATTTCCTTCAAATTCTCTCAGATGTACCATTTAGCCTTTCTTGGAAGCTACCATTTAAACCTAATTTGTCAAATTTCATGCTACTATATCTTATATTTCTAGACTTATTATACAATATTGTATCCTCTATCAACCTTTCCTAAGCATCTAGTGGCAAACCCTCTACAAAATGTTGGACTTGTTCCTCTTCCTGATCTAGCATGGCAGACTCATAGAGTTTCAGATTTATAAACTCACCATCAATTAAATGCACATGTATGGGGGTACGCTAAGTGTTGAGAGTTTTAATAGATGAATTAAAGCTCTTACTATTTAATTGTCAATCAAGGAGTCATAAACACGAGTTGTAATGTGTTTTTGGTTCAGTGTTGAAATGCAGAGTGTATAGGTTTCCTTGATAAAGATTTCTTAGTATAGGATGATGATCAATTTTTGTTATTTAAGGCCTATTTAAATTGAAAACAAAGAATCAAATCACACTAATCTATTTCAATTTAATCTTTCTGCAATCCAATTAAAATAGAAAACAATTGTTCCAAAAAGAAACAAAATCAAATCAAGTATTTCTACAAAAAATTACAAACTTCCATCTATCTTACTCGCTCTGAGATCAATTAAAAATGGCATTTACCTAAGCTATTGTATCATTTAAACTAATGAGTAACTTGACTTAAGAAATGACAAGAAAAATCTAAGTTAAAAAATCTAATTTTCTACACACATATTGCTAAGTTATCATTATTTGAACTTCTGTGCTAGAAAGGGAAAATGCTCATTTTAGCCATTCTAATGATGATCATAACAAAGACATGAGCCTAAATTAAACTTAGTGAATTTTGGAACCTCAATCAAACTAATGAATGCAAGAATAAAAACAAACTTTGGAGTTCTCTAATTTAATTCAATCAAAGAAAGACATTCAATGAAGAAAAGACATTCAATCAAATTGCTTAAACATATAAACTTCTAAAAATAATTCTTAAGAAATCTAAATTAATGATGTGTAAAGAAATTGAAATCTTCTATTAATAAACCTATCAAATTTACCTCCTTGGAAATAAACCTAAGTGACAATTCAACCTCTGTTTCTAATTATAATTACACTACTTATTTGTAATTGAATTTGAAAGGAATTTTAACTATGATTTGAAAAATAATTCTAATTATTATCTATAATAACAAATTTAAGAAATCCTAACTACTATATGAAAATGAAACACAACTAAAATTATTGCATACATTCTGAAATCAAAGGCCTAAATCATAACAAAATTTCTATGAGATCTTGCAATTCATGTTTAAGCACAGAACCTTGCAATTTAAATTTAAGTACAAAACAGTTTTAAGTACAAAATTATGACAACCAATTTAAATTGAATGCTACGCTATGAGGAATTAACACAACAAATTATTTCTGAATCTAAAATAATGATGACCTTGGTTCTAGGAGTGGTGGGCCCTTGCCATGCCTAGAGCAAGGTGAATTAGCTCAAGAAAAGAGAAATCTAAAATTAAATCATAAATAACTCACAGCTGGAAAAATGCCAAAACTTGTATTAAATCAACGCGATGGAATACAAAATCTGAAATATTAGATCAATATTTGCTATGATTTTGTGAATATTCTTCCTCTCCTCTACGCGCTTCTCCCTTCCTTCTCTATGTATTTCTCTTGCTGCATAATACCTCCTTTTATCTCTTTACATCTCCTTTTATAAATACAAATTATTGCTATTTTATCATAACAACAAACTAAAACATGCCTAAATCAATCGTTCTAGAGAGCTATGGTTGGGCGTGTTCTGATCTGTGTATGAATGGAGGAACTAATTGCTCTGTTTATCACAAGGTCGTTTAGGAAAATCGTGCACAATAGAACCCGAATTGACCAAATCCGAATTGACCAAACACGTTTAGGTGGTCCCGTACTTAAAATGGTGCATAATATTCCCCTAACCATAACTTCTTCATAATGTTGAATTTTTCCAAAATGTTTCTGGGTTACCTAAATTAGCGTGCTCTAAAAAAAATCCGCGTGTCAAAATTTCAATATTCATCACCATTTGATCACCAAATTTATATTTTCATCTACAACAATTCTGTACTCAAATCTGCAGTAACTAGTCAAAATTCACTTGTGGAGACTTTTGGCAATAGAACGCTTCGACAAATGTGAAAATATAATTAGTAAATCACGAATAAATAATCTCTAACCATAGAAAATATAATAAAACTAATGATAATCAACCATAAAGCATAAGATGTGATTTGGCGATAAATGATAAAAATATGGCGTGAAATGAGTGTAAGGGTATCGAAATTTAGGTTACGAATAATGCTACTATGCAATGGAAAAATGGGCATATACGAGGCTCAACATTGATTCTATAGGTATCATATCCCGCATTTTCGAATATCTCAAAGGGACCATATTGAAAATCCTTTAGTTTCTTATCGAGGCCTTATAGGGACTCCTTGTTCAATTGTAACCATACTCTATCTCTGACACCTTTAAATACTTCTCTCTTATATGCACATAATTACTGGCCTTATATTTTTATTGTGACTTCTATAGTGTCTCTTATACTTATATATGGATCTACATGATCTTCTCAAAAACAAATTCTTCCCTTAAGACATCTCATATAATATCCTCCCTCACTCTTGATTGTTTCCCACATGCAATATCCAAATGTGAAGGTGGAAAATATCGAAAATAAGTTTTAAATAGAGACTTACAAGTAAACCTATGGACTATTATGTTATAAGAGTGATATATGTGTGTGTGTGTGTGTGTGTGTATACCTAACTTGCATCCCATGTATTTATATGCTTTTGATTATAGACCCTCAAAAGCTACACCAAAGTCTTGTTCACTACTTTCTACCAATTTTTCTATGGATGGAATGTAGTAGACCTCTTTAAGTTTGTGTCCTCTTCACCCATAATGTAGAGAAATATAAATTGAGAAATATTATTTTCTTATCTAAAATGATGCTCCTTGGTATACCAAAGTGCACCCATACCTACCCAAAGAGAAATTTAATTTCTTATTTCCCATTGAAGGTCTTTTTACAGGGTATCAGAATACACATCTCATTGAACATATCAACTACTACAAATAGGTAGCCATTTCCCTTACTGGGTGTTAGAAAACATAACACATAATCCATGCTAATGTTTCTCAAGGACAAATAGGTGCAGGAAAGTGATAATGTAGACCTTGTTTCCTGTTACTAGGCTTGTTGGTACAACAAAGCATGCATCCTATTATGAACCTAACTTTGCATTCTTACTTCCTGGGGAATAAACATATCTTTTCAAGTTTTCCATTTTCTTCCCTACATAAAAGTCCCCTACAACCTTGGAGTTGTGAGTCTCTCTAATCAACTACAATCACTAACCTTTAGGAACATGTATCGTATCTAGCCTATATAGTAACCCATACTAGAGATGGTAGTCAACTTTTTTTTCACCATCATGCACATGAGTATGGCTCTACAACTACTAAAGAACCTTCTTGATGTCATCATCCTCCAAGTATGCATCTCTATATACATAATTGGTGAATGGATACTTGTGCATCCATGTTCCAAAAATTGTGAACTATGATGTGGGTGGCATTGAAATCATGTAAAACAACTTGTTTGTGTAGCCCTTCTTATACTTTATTACTAAATTAAACTATTGTAGAAACATGTTGACATTGTTATAAATCTATAAAGAAAGGAGTTTTCCCCAGTATGAGGTACCGACTAAACCTCACACTCTTTGGAATAGGAGCCCCAACAAGAAAATAAGATCAATTTCCATTATCGTTAGGAATTTTCCCTAGTTGCAATTATCAACATGAGAGACTATACAAACAATATTTGGATCAAGAAAGTAGGTTGAGGCATTCAATTACAATGTATATAATGTACTCTCATAGCAAGGAAAGATATATTGAGCTTCAAGAAGAAAAGTAATAGTACTATCCTAAAAGAGACACACAACATCATGGAAAGAATCATTGATTTACCTACAAAGTAGTTCACAAGATAAAAACGATGATAAAAGTAAATAAAAACTCACATTCAACAGGCCCTAGTGAAAATTCCATGTAATAAAGTTAAAAATAATAACCACGGTTGATGGGAAACTTATTCCAAGAGGAGTGTTGGGAAACACATACTAGCGGGTGTTCATTTCAGTTATTATGGCTAAATGAAATTGGCAAAGGAAAAGTAAAAGGCTTTGGAAAGTCATGAAGCATTAATTGGAATTTTATATCTGAAAATAAATGAAAGTAGGATAAAAGGAAGGTGAAAGGTCATAAGTTGCATATGAGGAGTAAAATGAAGGAAAATAATGGAAAATGAAGAAAATATAGGCCTCTTTTATAAAAAGGCTTCTGAGGATTAGTGGGAAATATTTTTCTACCTTTGGTTAGTCCATTTTTGGAGCTCTCTCATTATTCTCTCTCTCTCTTACTCTTCGACACTTATAGTTTCTTGGATAATTTTTGCATTGGACCAAGAAAATAAAGAAAGAAGTAAAAATGAGGAGAAGGAATCAAGCACCTATATCATGATTATTGGCAGGTATGGATTTGCATGTGTGTTTTCCTTGCTAGATTTGGAATGCATGGTATTGCATGTGGTTCTTTTTTGTCTTGGCATGGGTTTTCCCAGGTGTGACAGTGTTTTCAACCTAGCCTTACCATTTTCAAATATCCATGGTGTTGTGGAGTTCCCATGTTTTGGTTTAGATGGATTTCTGGATGGATTCAAAGCTGAGTGTGGTGGATCTCCGAATTCATATAACACATGGCCTAGTAACCCATGAACCATACTATAGGTTGAAGTAAATTCTAATAGTGTGTTGCCTCAATAGGCCTAGAAATCCTCTACCAGTGAATGGAAGGATATATTGCAGAGTCGAGAGGTGGTTTACTCTCCATCAGGCCTAGTAATCCTGGATTTGGGATATATGGTAAAGCCTAGAGAGTATGTATCAGTTTAGGGCCTAGTGACCCCTGATTTGGATGGTGGGTCACTGTAAATCATGAGAGACTAGGAGACAGTAAAATTCCTCACGGTTTAGGCAGAGCGAATTCGGTGATATCCATGCTTGTTTTAGCCTAGTGATCGGGTGTAGATCACGGTAAATCCAGTTATGACATGTTGATTGTGCTGTCTTAGTGATCTAGGATAGATCACAGTAAATCTTGATTTCTATTAATGAGGGTGATGTTTTTTTAGCATCGAGATGCCCTGGTTGGTTCTTTCGGTTTGAGTCTCACATTCATGCTTGGAATATGACACGGGGATGATTGGCTGAAGTAATATTTGGCTTAGCAAATCTATGGTTGGGTGGAACATGGAAGTCCCATCTCTAGTTGGTTTTTACATTCAATAATGAAGAGATAATTCCTTTGGTATTTGGTATGCAAATGTACTAGTTATTATGTGGATTCTATTATTGTTTGTAATATTCCCAATTAGCCCAAGCTAATGGGAATATACAATTTTGCCTCAATATTTTGTTTCATGAATAAAACTATAAAGGAGGATCAATAAAACCTCTAATCAGCAAAATAAATCAATTCCACATGTGAACATGGACAAATCTGGGCTACTTACATAAGCACACTTAGGTGTGAAAGAGACTGGAGCATTTGACCAAGTCAACCAGGACCAAATCAACAGCGCAGTCTAGATATAATGAATCTCCTAGAAAGACAACATAGTTTTAGTTGGAGGATTCTCATGTGAATGCAACTAAATCATTGATATGGTTTAGGGTTTGACAATGCTTTCATCCTATAAGAGGAGGAGGAGGACAACAAAAGAAGGTTGTTTATTGTGCATATTTCTGAGTATAGTGTCTGTTTAGACATATACCATTCTCTGTTGTTTAGCTAAGAATAGTGCTGCTTAGCACTTGGGTGTTCCTATGCAGGGATCCCACCTCTTCCATTGAGGATTTCTTGGGAGGGTCTTACTGATCTCATCCAGTATAAGGCATTTTTCCAAGCTCATCTTCCAACTACAACACAGATCTTGTTGAGGGTTTGGTTGTCCTTGCAAGCTGCAGCAAGTGGAGGCTAGATCTGCTCAGATCTAGACCATTTTAGGGCGTCTTTTCACTGGGAAAGTCTTCTATCCCATGGGCAAGAGAGTTGTGAACATTTGGAGCTGATATTTCGGATCTTGGCATCAGGCCAACTCAGTTCTTCAGGCTACAATGCAGTTTTCCTTCCAGGACTACGTTATTTTCAAGGAGGGAATTGCAGGGTGTTTTGACCCACTTTTGGAGAGGAGATCTCTGGTGCTGGGCTTTGCCCTTCACTTTGGTGATCCATGGATTAGATTGCTGATCCATGTTATTTAAGGATCTAATCTATTTCTATTGTAAAACATCTTCAGAAATTTATGAATAATATTGTAGATCTACTACTTTAAATCTGAGATCTACTCTCTGTATTGCATGTTTTGATCAAAACCCCAAGGGGATCTTGTAAAGGATCTTTTCTAGTGTACAGATCTGAAATGGATCTGATATTCTATACACAGATTTTCTCTAGATCTAGAGTGTAATGTATAGCTGCTGTAGCTCTTATAATAAATTTTTTAAGCTATTTTGCAGTCAATACATGTGTTGCAACCCTCTTTCCTTAGGAGTTCCTTCTATTTTGTCTTCTACATTCTGTTGTATATTGTAAAGGCTTCATCATAGATATGATTTGTTGTTGTTTATATAAAATTGGATCTTCATTATTAATCTCCTGGTCATGTTGTCAAAACTGCGTTATTTCTGAAGCAGATTGTTGCACATAGCTG
Organism: Pinus albicaulis; assembly: GCA_034641835.2. Taxonomy (NCBI): domain Eukaryota; kingdom Viridiplantae; phylum Streptophyta; class Pinopsida; order Pinales; family Pinaceae; genus Pinus; species Pinus albicaulis. The sequence goes on along the minus strand of CM076581.1, from coordinate 327,138,283 downwards.
TAGCCCCTCTCTTTGGGTGTTTTTCAGCTAGACTAGGTGGTGGGAGGTTTGTTTACCTCACCTAGTTTGATTTGTTTTTTCTCTCCTTTTGGACCTAGACCCTAGATCCACTGATCTAAGCGATTCAAGAGCTACAAACTCATTTTAGTGCACAAATGTCCAAGAAGTGTGTTATTTCAATAGGATTTGCTGTGTATTCCCATTTTTGGATATTACAGTGGTATTAGAGCTCCTTTCTTGGCACAACCCATGATTTCATTGAAGAGCCAAAGCCAACATGCACTCAGAATAATATAAGCATCTTACTGAGAGGGAGAAGAGGTATCAGAATAGAAGTCACAAGAAATTTGATTACACCACTGACGATCAAGACAAGGGTAAAGCCCCTGAAACTGGAAGTGATAAAGAAGGAGAAGAGTTTGTAAGAACTATTTTGGTAGCCATGCAAGATCTTGCTAGAGAGATGAAAAATATCAGATTAGAAAGGCTCAAGGAGTCTCCTAGAAGGTCTCATCCTGGGGAAAGCTCCGGCATGTCTCACCACTGGAATGATCAACCAGTGAACCAGCCACAAGCTCCACAACGTTTTACTATGCCTACCTTTTTGGCTGTGGAGAATGAAGGGCCTCCTGAGCAAGCATCCCTTGAAGACTATTTTGAAGAGTATGAGTCTCAGAATAAGAGATTCAAGAACCACCTGATTTTTCAAGAGTTTTGTCATCTCAAGGACAAAAGAAGACCAAGGCATCTATATAGAGATGGTGGATTCACTCAGAATCATGATCGACATCACTCTATGGGCAGATTCTTTTTACAAAAGTTTGATGGGTCATCCACTAGTTCTACCAAGGCATGGGTAGAAAAGCTGGATATCTATTTCTAGTTGAATAAAGTCCCTGAGATGGAAGCCATCAAGATTGTAGCGCTGCACTTTGAAGGTGAAGCACACAATTGGTGGTTTCATGGGTTGTCTACATTGGGCCATGCAATGTGACTGCCTATTCTGAATTTACTAGAATACTGTTGGAGAGGTTTTACAAAAAGGATCCAGCAGCACCTTTCATGAGCCTTGCAAAGTTGAAGCATTCAAGTAATGCAGAATATTATATCTCTGAGTTTCTGAGATTATCTGTTATGGTTCTTGATCTATCTGCAGCAAGGAGGGTGTACATGTTCATCGATGGCTTGGATGAACCTTTGCCTGGGTTGGTTAAATCTACCAAGCCCATCACATTGCATGATGCCATCAAGAGGGCTAGGGACCTTCAAGATGCCTTGCCAAAAGAAAAGGAAACTTTCCAGAACAAGCACTCTTACCTTTATAAGGGGAAGGAAGAGAAAGCTACTCCTTCTGAGGAGAGCTCAGTCAAGAAGCCTCTTGATATTGAAGTCCAGAGGGAGCTAAGGAAGAAGAGGCTATGTTTCACTTGCCAATAATCATGGGCACCGAGACATAGATGTGCTGCTGGGAAAGCACACTACATAGAAGTATTCTCAGATGTTGAGGAGGAAGAAGAAGATGATGAAGCAAGGAGAGGTCACAACGCTGACAATGTTGAGGGAGATCCATCACCATCAGGAGATGGGAGTGGAGATTTTTCTCCTATTGGAGGAACTCTTGCATCTTTGAGTGGAGTACCTAATTACTTGACCCAAAGAGTTCATGGTTCAATCATGAATCAGAGGGTATATGTTCTTATTGACAGTGGGGCTACCCACAACTTTATTGAAGCTCATCTTGTGTAAGGGAGGGCGATACCCACTAATACCATTGAAGGATTTTTTGTTATAGTCCCAAGAGATAGAACAATGCAATGCATGCATTATGTTTCATCACTTACAGTCACCATGGGATCCTACACTTTGGTGGATCACTTCTTTTTAGTTGACATACCAGACACCAATGTTATCTTGGGTGTTCAATGGCTGATTACATTGGGGAAAGTCACCACTGATTGGGAGGCTTTGCAAATGGAACGGGTGGACAAGAAGAGTGGTACACCTCACATGATCAGAGGCATGAATTCTTACCCCTCACCTAACACTTCCACATAGAAAACAGAGATGGATTTGTGCAATGGAAGCAAGGATCTCACTGTCCCTTCTCTCATGTTCATGAGATTCTTGCAAGGTACATTATCATCTAGTGGCAAACCACCAGGGAGGCCACCAGATTCAGTTTTAGTGGGAGATATCTCACTACTTGATGCTCCAAAATTGGATCCAGGAGGGAAGGGAGAATTAGGAGACACAGCTACAACACTGGAAGGCTTAAGCAAGCACCAGAAAGAGTGGGATTTTCCTCTCTCATCATCCTCACCACCCTTTATTTCTGATTATGAGTTGTTGGAGGAGGAAAAGGGGAGGTATGTCCTTCATAATTGTACCTTTGGCATAAGATATGTCAAAGAAGCAATTAGCAACATGGCAGGAAATCTTATTGATGCATCATCAGCACTGTCCTTGTTGGGGAGTGTAGATCTATATTGGAGATCCCAGCTGTTGGTGGATTACTCCAAGGATCTCTACACTTGTATGATGCTTGATGACCAAGTGCATGGAGAGGGTTATCTAGTATATGAGGGAGTCATCTATCATTATGATAGGATCTTCTTGCCTAGAGCCTCCAAGCTCAAGGAGGAGATGCTACAAAGGGCCTTCAAGGAGTTTTGTTTCAGCCCTATCTATTCTATGAAGATCTACAACACTATCATGAGATGTTTTGAATGGGAAGGCTTTGGAGGAGAGCTAAATCATATTTTTTTAGAATGAAAAATCTATGTGGAGTTGGGGAAGCCAAAGGACTCTATGCAAGAGTCATTTCAGTCATTTATTACTTCTCTTGAAAGGGGAGAAAAATTTGTGTACAATTCCATGTTTAGAAGAAACATTGACGGTGAAAAATATGAACATGTAATGCAAGCTTTATTTTCTGATTTGATGTATTCTTTCACCATGTTGTTGTAGGCCATGAATCCCAAGAGGAGTGTTGTACCATATGAATCTCATGGTAAAATTTGGGCCACTGCAAATTCTGAACTTGGCCACTCCCCTGCTATGCAAAGGGAGATTCCTTTTCATGATGGGTGCTTCCCAAAGGCACCAAACATATCTCACACTTTCAACCATGGTGAGATAACTTGTGCAGAAAATAAGTGGTGGGGAAACCACTTACCATACCTTGATCTGATGCAGGAAAGAGATACACTATCCTAGCACCCTATGTGGGACTTTGACCCACCTCCTCATGCTCAAATTTCTATTCGTATATATGTCATTATGCTTCCATACTTGGATGATATAGTTGTACTTTTCATGGGATTGTATGGAGAGAGGATGGGCAGTTGTTATGTACCACATGGGATGGAAACTCTCTATGCACCTTATGCTACATGGTTTAGAGAGAGTATAGGACCAACCATGTTTGTTTCTGTTGAGTTCTTGACTCCTTGTGGGATGGATTTTGTACATCTCATGATGATTTTGGAGGAACAGTTCATGAAAGCTTGGATTGGTGAACACTTGGCTCATGATGAAATCTTGATCTATGATGGTGTCACCAATGGAGAAGGAGAAGTGTTGCAGATCTCACCCTATCAGTTGCTTGAGGACAAGCAACATTTTCGAGGGGAGGATTGTAATATTCCCAATTAGCTCAAGCTAATGGGAATATACAATCTTGTCTCAATATTTTGTTTCATGAATAAAATTGTAAAGGAGGATCAATAAAACCCCTAATCAGCAAAATAAACCAATGCCACATGTGAACATGGACAAATCTGGGCTACTTACATAGGCACCCTTAGGTGTGAAAGATACTGGAGCATTTGACCAAGTCAACCAAGACCAAATCAACAGCGTTGTCTAGATACAGTGAATCTCCTAGAGAGACATCACAGTTTTAGTTGGAAGCTTCTCCTATGAATGCAGCTAAATCATTGAGATGGTTTAGGGTTTGACAAGGCTTTCATCCTATAAGAGGAGGAGTAGGACAGAAGAAGAAGGTTGTTTGTTGTGCATATTTCCGAGTATAGTGTCTGTTTAGACATATACCATTCTCTGTTGTTTAGCTGAGAATAGTGGTGCTTAGCAATTGGGTGTTCCTATGCAGGGATCCCACCTCTTCCATTAAGGATTTCTTGGGAGAGTCTTGCTAATCTCATCCACTATTAGGAATTTGGCTAAGTTCATATTCCAACTACAACATAGATCTTGTTGAGGGTTTGGTTTTCCTTGCAAGCTGCAGCAAGTGGAGGCTAGATCTGCTCAGATCTAGACCATTTCAGGGCCTCTTTTCACTGGGAAAGTCTTCTATCCCATGGCAAAGAAAGTTGTGAGCCTTTGGAGATGATATTTTAGATCTTTGCATCAGGCCAACTCAGTGCTTCAAGATACAACACAGTTTCCCTTCCAAGACTGCGTTATTTTCAAGGAGGGAATTGCAGGGTGTTTTGACCCACTTTCGGAGAGGAGATCTATGGTGCTAGGCTTTTCCCTTCACTTTGGTGATCCATGGATTAGCTTGATGATCCATGTTCTTTAAAGATCTGATATGTTTCTACTGTAAAACATCTTCAAAAATTTATGAATAATATTGTAAATCTGCTACTTTAAATCTCAGATCTACTCTCTGTATTGCATGTTTTGATCAAAACCCCAAGGGGATCTTGTAAAGGAGATTTTCTATTGTACAGATCTAAAATGGATCTGATATTTTGTACATAGATCTGATTTATATCTAGAGTGTAATTTACAATTGCTGCAGCTCTTATAATAATGTTGTTAAGCTATTTTGCAGTCAATACATGTGTTGCAACCCTCTTTCTTTAAGAGTTCCTTCTATTTTGTCTTCTACATTCTGTTGTATACTGTAAATGCTTCATCATAGGTCTGATTTTCTTCTGTTTATATAAATTCTAATATTCATTATTAATATCCTTCTCATGCTCTCAAAATTGCGTTATTTCTGAAGCAGTTTGTTGCACATAGCAACAACCATTCTCTTTGGGTGTTTTTCAGCTAGACTAGGTGGTGGGAGGTCTGTTTACCTCACCTAGTTTGATTTGTTTTTTCTCTCCTTTTGGATCTAGACTCCAGATCCACTGATCTAAGGGATCCAGGAGCTGAGAACTCATTTCAGTGCACAAATTTCCAAGAAGTGCGTTATTTCAGCAGGCTTTGCTGTGTATTCCCATTTTTGGATATTACATTGTTGTATCCATGGTATTTTTTTTGTTATTATGTTGGTTATAGGCATGCATATTATCAATGATGATGTATGAATCTATCCATGTTTTTACTTGTAAATGAATGCATAATGTATCTATGGTAAAATAGATTATATTGCAACAAATGATGTAAGGGATAAATTATTCTTAGCGATTCTCAGATAAGTATGAAACCCCTATGCTTAAATTTTTTGTTTAAACCTATACATCCAATTTTTTTGACATGTTTGAAAAAGTGTTTGTCATGGCTAGGAGGGGTCCAGATTATTTCTTGTTGATTTGATTACTTTTGTATCATTTTTCTAATGTTATTTATCATACCCTAAGTTTTCATGAAGTTCTGGCCACTGACCGGGGCTCTCGGCCTAAAAAGGTGGATCAAATATTGGACTTGTAGGCACATAATTAGGCATTTGGGGCCCTAGCCATAGGCATGCAGTGTTATATTTGTGGCTATAGCCTCCTAGCTACAGGTATGTAGTCTTATGCCTACTAATATGGCTCAAAAGGGTCAAATTGTCAGTTTGACCCAGGGGTAAGAGGTCTGAAGGGTTGGGTTGCCTCCTAGGGGTGTTGTTGATGTTGTAGGAGGTTGAATCTCATTATAGTAGCCTCTCATCACATGTTTACCTCGGTTTTCCATCTACTTGAGTAGATGTGGGAGGAGCGTGTTACAGAGTGGTATCAGAGCATGATTTAACCCTTGGACTAGATGGGTAGTGTGTTGATCATGCACTTACATTGGTTTCATATGTGTTTAGTATACTTGTTGTCTATGTGTGTTTTTTGCATTTGGATGGTGTTGAACATGGTGGAATTGATGTCACCACGGAAGGGATGAGGGTGTTGTTATCAACATGTTGCCATGAGTGTATGACTATTTATGTGTTTCTCATGCTTGTGTACTATTCGTGCATGATTTATTACATATCGTTACATACTTTACATTCATTTATTGTTTATGGTAGGTCACATGTTGGTCATTCTTGTGTGTTGTCCGTGTATGTTTGTTTATGTGATGCTATATGTGGGACATGCATTGGTTGTTCATGATTGGTTATACATGTCAAGTGGGTGCATATGTTCTATTTTGCATTGGTTTGATTAAGGTTGTTGTGCATAAGGGCATTGTATGCAATTATGTCACCATGATGATTTTGGTATTCTATGATGCTAATGTGTCGGCTAAGATAGTGTAGGAGATGCAAATCACTAAAGTGAAGTTGAAATAATGGAATATGTGGTAAGATCAGCTTGTCATGTAAGTTGTATGTTTGGCATGCAGGTATGTGATTCATGGTTATTGTAAGCATTAGAATTACTTATATTTTTCTTATTCTATTATTATTATGGTTATATATGTGATAAATGGTAATTGATCGATGTAGTCATATGCATTATGGTTATGTGTATGCCTTTCATTTTATTTATTTTATGGTTACATACATGATATATGTGATTTAATTAGTGTGATCATACGTACATGTGTCATATAGTCATGAATGATAGCAACCTGTGGTGTTATGCATTGTTGTTGTTGGTTTATGTCAACTAAGTTATATGTTTTTGATGAGCATGTTATGAGTTAAATTTTCATTGTTGTATGATAGTTAGGTTGATGATTAGGTTACATGTTGTTGATGAGCATGATATATAACTTCTTGTTATTATATGCTAGTGACTTGATGGTTATGGTTATGACATTCAGGTATGAGTCGACATAATTATGATAGTGTGTTGTATTGTGTCTAGAATGACTGTGCATTTATGATTGTATGCATGAATGACAATTGTTTATGAGTTTATGAGGTGAAAATGTTAGTTAGTCACTGTTATGGATATCATGATCTTATTTGTGTTTGAGTTGATGTGTTGTGAAGCTATATCATGATAACTAGATTGATCTTTCTTATGTCATATACTTGGGGCTTGATTGTTTTGAGTGTTTAATTATGTCATCTAGTTCATATATTTAGCATGGTATGTTTGCAAGTTCTTTGAATGTTTGATTAATTGCATGATATGATTATATGTGTCTATAAAATTGCATGAAGGAATGATATTTTTTAAGATGGTTGCGATAACACATATGTGTTGAGATAGCTGGTATATACTTGAGTGTAAGTAGGTGATAGTTGTAGCATTATTTATTATGATCGATGAATGGGAATTGATTTTTGTTTATGACATGGTTGTTAGTCTTGCTAAAAGTTGATTTTGAATTGATAGATATGTTGTATTGATGTTGATACATATGGTTGACATGTGTGCATGCTCGACACAACAAGGTGAGGTAATTGGCTTGTTGTTATGTTTATTTATGCACTGACCGTTATGTGTTTATGGAAGTATGATGTAGGGGGTTGCATGGAAAAAGAGACTACCATGAAATCTTGAAGAAGGCTCCGGTTGAGCTTTCCTTTAGAAGTGTTGGGAAGCCATGGGGATTGAGTCATGGTGTTTGTGCTAGTCTTGTGCTTTTGGTATTTTCTGATTTGTTTGCACTTGTATTATAGCTTTGTTTATGTCTCGTGCAAGGCCTTTCCACCTTTTTCATTGTGTCGTATTTCTATTGGTTTTCCATATATTTTCTTCTTTTGTTTCTTATGCTTGAATTTTATGAGTCTTGGGCATTGGTTGGGAAAGGAAGAAGTAGATGGAGCTTTGGGAGAGCTGAATAAAACCCAGCAGGTGAGGCAAGACTCAGATGAATCTCATTTCATGAGTAAGCATAGCAGAAGGTAATAATATGACAACAGGTTGAGTTGGTTGGGTCCACTATGGTAAATGCATGGTGGCAGTGCATACATGATCAATGGAATAAGAAAAGGTAATGTGAATGGATTTGAGGTTTTAGATGCTTTAGCTATTTTGGGAACTATTGTTCTCAATGTTATGAATGTTGTGCATGAATAAAGGAAGTTATATTAACCCATACCTTATGATATCTGGTAATTATGTTGTGATCATGATTATGATAATGTCTATATAGGTATATATGCATGCATGTATGTCTCTATCTGACGAGATCATTATTTCTTTATGTTAATTTTTATATAATATATACATGTATGTATGTATGTATGTCGTGTCTGAAAGAGTCACCATGGATCATGATTGTTAATGTTAATGTTTATATGTATATATGTGTGTATGTATTTTGTTTTCTAATAATATCATGATTGTTTTATGATGATTATATATATGTGTATGTATGTATGTATCTATGTCACTGTATGACATGGTTTCCAAGGATCATTCTAGTGGAGGAATAATTTCTTATGCAGGTGAATGGCATGAAGAGGTTCTTGGTCTTATGAGGAAACAATTGGAAAGAGTAACCTTGATAGATATATCAGGTCAGTATCATGTGGATATGATTTAATTTTATATGCTTGTACTATGCCTATGTTTATGTTATGGACATGTAATGTTGAGGGGTACAACAATGAAGTGAAAGTAGTGTGATGGACGGAATGCTGGGATAAACATGGATAGTGGAAATACACTAGAAGAAAGGTTGGTTTGTGGGGTAAATATGTGGTCTATGGATGTGCAATACTATTGTTATGTATATGTTGTGCATGTTGTATATTCAGTGATTATACCTATGGTGATGTGTGCATGTAATATATGTAGTATTGAGTACATGTGATGTTGTATGCCTATTGTATATATGGTGTTGAGTGTATATTGCATATGCAGTGCTAGGTATAGATGTTGCTATGTACATGATGGATATGTGATGTTCTGTACCTACCGTACTATGCACATGTTGGATATGTAGTGTTGTCTGCATATGGTATTGTGCACATGTTAGATATGTGGTGTTTTGTACATATGGTGCTATGTACATGTTTTATATGCAATGCTTTGTACCTATGGTGTTGTGTGTGTGCATATCATACTATGAACATATGGTGTTGTGTGCATGATATTACATATGGTGTTATGTGCATGTGGTGTTGTGTAAATGTTTTACATGTGGTGTTGTGTGTAGGTGGTGATGTGTACATATCATGCATGTGGCATTGTGTACATGTGGTGTCGTGTACATGTCATGCATGCAGTTGTATGTACATGTGGTATTGTGTACACATTGTACAGGTGGTGTGGTGTACATTTTGCGTTGTGTACACATTGTTCAGGTAGTGTCGTGTGCATGTGATGTTGTGCACACGTTGTTCAGGTTGTGTTGTGAATAGGTGGTACTGTGTAAATGTTGTGCATATGGTACTGGTATGCATGTGGTATTGTGTGCATGTTGTACATGTTGTGTTACGGGCATGTGGTGCTATGTATGTGCATGTTGTAGTCGTTGTATCATGACATGTGTATTTTTTGTATTGTACTTTGTATATGTGTATGTATTGTGTTGTATTTTACACCAAGTGTAGGTGTATGTGTTGTATTTTTATGTAGGCATATGTATTATGTTGCATTTTACACTAGGTGTAGGTGTATGGGTCGTATGTTGGTGTGGGTGCATGTATTTTATGGGTTATATGTCATAAGCGGGTGCATGTGTTGTGATTTACATTGTATGGATTTTTACATGATTTAAGAGAATAAAATAAACTGGGTGCTTGTCGGGTGTGGAAACCGATTCAGTGTGTGTATAGAAAGAAAAAAGGAAGAAATAACGACTAATGAATGATAATTATCGATATTTTATTTCAGTTCTATTATGCATGTGATCTACGATTCTAGCTTATGATGGTTATATGCGATTTATGAATATAGTTTATGATTATTGCATGTGATTAATGATTTTAACCTATGATGGTTGCGTTTTGAGCTAACCATATGTGATATGTTTATACTTGATGATTTGATCAAATAGCTAGTTTGACTTGTTGTGACGGGAAGTGAATTGGATTGCAAGTGTACCTTGTTGTTGAGCTACCAAATAAGGTATGATGTGAATTTATTTCAATTTATTTTGAATATAATGGAAATTATGTGCTTGGTAAAAGAAAGAATGTAATTCCCGGCTGGTTGGTTGAAACTGACTCCAAGAACTAGAAGTGTCAACAAAAGTAATTGGAACATGTCACATTATGTTGGTAAAGAACTTTAGGAGAAGAGCCATTGTGGGATACTGGTACCCAATAGTGTCCATTGATTTCCATGTTCATGATATGACCGGTATGATGGTTTTGAGGCAAGAAAATGCCTTGGTTTTTGTATCTTCTGATGCGAGGAATCCTTTCCAAGGGATGGATCGCCCGGGATAGGGGATGTCAGGGAACTTGGAAGGTGAGAGACTACACGAAAGGGGATGAGTGTATTTCTTGAGGGACTTCATGTCAGAGAAGGGAATGTAAGGGATGGATTTTTTTTGTTGATTAGCATTTCCATATGGAATCCTATGCACATTGGGAGTGTGCCCTGAAACAATGATATGGTATTTGTTCATTAAGGGTACAATAGCACAAGATTGTAGCGCTAGAAATTGGATGAAAATTTGACTTTGGCATTGGATTTTGGACTTCCCGGGAAGGAGGTGAATCCTAGTATTACTTTGGGAGTGGAGGTGTGAGCCTCTGGATTCCCTTGTTGTTGATATAGGCACCGTATCCTTTTATTTGCTGGTTGGTAAAATCTGCATATGTGTATATTATTGTAAATATTGTAATGAGATGTGTTGTAAAGCTCCAATACACTGTATGATATGATGATTTTTTCTTTTGAGTAGGTTATTCACTGTAAATACTGCAATGAGTTGTGTTATAAAGCTCCATGGGTAGTATGTTTTATTTTCAACGGGTTGTTAGTTTGTAGGTGTCATTGAACACCAAGGACAGTGTTCCCTCAAGGGGGAGGGTTTTGTAACAACCCTAGTGAAAATTCAATGTAATAAAGTTAAAAATAATAACCATAGCTAATGGGCCACTTATTCCAAGCTTAATGTTGGGAAAACATCCTGGTGGGTGTTCATTTTGATTATTATGGCTAAATGAAAAGGAAAAGACTTTGGAAATTCATGAGGCATTAATTGGAATTTTATTTATGAAAATAAAGGAAAATAGGAAAAAGGAAGGTAAAAGGTCACAGGTTGTAGGTGAGGAGAAAAATGAAGGAAAATAATGGAAAATGAAGAAAATAGAGGCCTATTCTATAAAAAGGTTTCTAAGTATTAGTGGGCAAGCTTTTTGACCAAAGTAAAGAAAGAAGGAAAAAGGAGGAAGAAAGCAAGGAGGAGAAGGAATAAAGCAGCAACAACAATATTCTTGGCAGGTATTGATTTTCATGTGTGTTTTCCTTGCTAGATATGTCATGCATGGAATTGCATATGGTTATTTTTTGTCCTGGCATGGGTTTTCCTAGCCGTGATAGTGTTTTCAGCCTAGCCTTACCATTTCTGGATAGCCATGGTGTTGCGGATTTCTAATGTTTTGGTTTAGATGGATTTCTAGATGGATTCAAAGTTGAGTGGGGTGGATCTCAAAATTGATATAACACATGGCCTATTAACCCTCAAACCAGACTATTGGTTGTGGTAAATTTGGATATTTTTTTGCCTCGGTAGGCCTAGAAATCCTTGATCAATGAATGATGGGATATACAATAAATCCTAGAGGTGGTTTTCTCTCCATTAGGTCTAGGAATCCTGGGTTTGGGATATAAGGTAAATCCTAGAGAGTATGTCTTGTTTTAGGGCCTAGTGACCCCTGATTCAGACTGTGGGTTTCGGTAAAGCCTGAGAGACTAGTAGAAATGAAAATTAATCACAACTTAGGAGGTGAGAATCTGGTGATGTCCATGCTTGTGTCGGCCTAGTGATTGGGTGTAGATCATGGTAAAGTTGGTTATGAAATGTTTATTATGTTGGCCTAGTGATCCAGGATGGATCACGGTAAAGCCGGATTTCGACTGATGAGGGTGAGGTGGTTAAACCTTAGAATTCCCTGGTTGGTTCTTTTGGTTTGAGTCCCACATTCATGCTTGGAATATGACACGAGGGTGATTGCCTTAAGTAAGATTTGGCTCAACCAATATATGGATGGGTGGAATGTGTAATTCCCATCTCTGGTTTGTTTTTACATTCAGTAATGAAAACACAATTCCTTTGGTATTTGGTTTGCGAATGTAATGGTTATTATGTGGATTCTATTGATGCTATATCCATGGTATTTTAGTTTTTATTATGCTGGTTATAAGCATGTATTTTATCAGTGATGATGTATGGATCTATCCATGTTTTTACTTGTAAATGATGAAAAATGTATTTATGGTAAAATATATTGTATTGAAGCTAATGATGTAAGGGAGCAATGTTTCTTAGTGATTCTTACATAAGTATGATACCCCTATGATTAAATTTGTTGTTTACACATGTAGATTCAATGTTTGGGACATGTTTGAAAAAATGTTTGTCATGGCCAGGACGGGTCCAAAAGAGTTCTTGTTGATTTTATTTATTTGGTATCATTTTTATAATGTTATTCACCATCCCCTAAGTCTTCATGAAGTTTTGGGCAGTGATCGGGGCTCTAGGCCTAAAAAGGTGGCTCAAATCCCAGAGTTGCAGGGAAAAGAACTATCCATTTGGGGCCCTAGCCATAGGCATGTAGTGTTGTGCCTAGGGCTATAGCCTCCTCGACACAAGCATGCAGTATTATTCCTATAGTTATGGCTCAAAATGTTCAATTGTCAGTGTGACCCAAATTGTCAGTGTTTTCCCGGGGTAAGAGGCCTAAAGGGTTGGGTTCCTCCTAGGGGTGTTGTTGATGTTGTACAAGGTCCTATGATGTTTTTTCTGTTGGTTTCACTTCATTAAGGTCACCTAAGAGGTTGAATATCATTATAGTACCCTCTCATCACATTTTTACCCCGGTTGGCTAGTTACTTGGGTAAATGTGGGACGTGGTTGTTACACTGCAAACAATGAAAGAATAGTCTTAGAAAAATTCATAAAATATGCATGAAATATGCATGATATTGCATCAACTCAAAGAGATTCATATATTGAGTGAAATTTCCAGGATATAAATTTTCAATGCTCCCACACTAGCCCCAATAGTGGACCATTAAGTCACTACTTGCTCCTCCAAGGAAAGATCTTCTCTCCTATGCCATACTAGAGAAGCCAAGGTGAAAAATCCAATGTCGAAGGGCATTTCCTATTGAGCTATGAGGGTCTATTTATAAGAAAGAGGTGACTCTTCACCTCCCATGTGACTCTTGACCTCCCTCATGACTCTTAAGCTCCTACTATGACTTTTCAAATTCCTATGTAACCTTTGAACTTCTAATGACTCTAGAAATTTATAGTGACTTTTTACATTCCATGTGGGACCCTTGGTCCTCCACATATTTTAAATGTTCTCATTTTAGAAATACAATAATTACATTCCGAAAATGATGTCGTGAGATACATTGACACATATGAATTTGTGATGACACTTGAACAAGCTATGACTTAGAATTGATGACATGGAACTTCATTTTGATATGTCTGACCCAATATTTTATCTTAGCTACCATCTTTGTATATTCTTCATGATGGATATTTTCTTGTTCTTTATCTTCAACTTTCAAAGGGTCTAGATGAGTGTTCAAACCTTCAAATTTAGCATGACTTTCCATGTCTTTGTTTTGGTCTAATATTCCTTCAGGTTCTTCATGATGATCCCTTTGGTGTTTTTTCTCTGCAAGTTATCTCTTGTATACTTTCCTTGGAATCTTCCTTGAGCATCATTAGATCATGTAAATATAATATTACCTATAAATGTAATTCATTCATGAAAATACAACATCAGTCCCTAAATATCCTAGTTTATCTTGTTCCTTATGCAACATGGTTATCAGGAGGGGACAAAGTGAAAGGCTTAGAAAGAAGCTCATGGATTGCATAGTGCATAGTTCCAAATGGAAATGATGAAAATATATTTGTTGTGACTATGAAATTCGTAGTTGATAAGAGACTAGAAAAAAAAACTATGCAATTAAGGGAGTTAGTGATGTAGTGAGTTAGGTTTTCTCACTGTGATTTCACAGTGTGTAGCTCTAAAGGAATTGAGGTAGGTGATTACACAGTTTATAAATTCAAGGAATGATACAAGATTGACTACTAACTAAGACTGCACAGTGCACAGTGGAATCTTGACTAAGTAGCAATTACACAGTTTATAGATGCATGAGGCAGGGACTAAGTATTGGAATTGCACAATGTTCATTTCTTGGAGGTAGGACTACACAATGTGTAGTTCTAAGAGGAAAGGATTATTCACTATGAATTGAGACTACATAGTACATAGTTCCATGAGAAAGATAGCAAGTTTCAAAAATAATGAATTCTCCAAAAATGACTAAGTATGGGATCTATCAGAAAAGAGAGAAAAAGGCATGCAATCAAGTCCTGAAATAGTGATTTCGCACTTAGATAACATGAACATAAGCCAAGAGAATGCATAATATTCAAAATACACATGCATACCTTGAAACAACAACAAAGTGACAGTTATTTTTAAGTTTTATAGTTGAACATAGATTTACAACTCTTAGAATACAATTTATGACACAAGTGTTGACTACAACTAGAAAGTGAAGTAAGTTATGGGAGAGTGTGTATCACGTATTCTTATTATATACATGATCAACTAATGTATAAGAGTGTGTTAGAACTGCCTCTATTGGTGTGCTTAGGTACAACACATGTATGAGTACAAAAATTTAAAAGAGACACTTGTGACCATAATAGAAAGGGAAAAAGACACTTGCAAAAGCTAAAGAAAGTGAAAGAGACACATGTTAAAGTTCAGAGAAAGAAAAAGAAACACTTGAGAAAGTGAAACGAAGAACAAAAAAAATTACTTGAAGTGAAAACAAAACTTATGAAAGAAAAAGTGTGCAACAATGACAATTGAGAAAACTCACTGGGATGATGATACACTTGCAACTAACAGTGGGAGAGACTGCCAACCGAAATTGTGCACAAACTATCCATAGGATTACGTAGTATCTATCTCCAAGAACTGCACAATCACTATGACTAGAGATTGCATAAGAAATATATTTTAGGATTGTGCAATCATCATCCAAAAATCATTATGCAATCATTGTCCTTAGGTACTTTGTACTCACTATCATCATGATTGTGTAGTGCTTGACTTTCTAAGGTGCATACTGACTGCTAGGCTTGCTAGAAAATGGTCTGATTATGAATGCATCAAAGGTTAAGCATGTGAAATCAATTGGTTTTGATAGTTAAAATATGGGAAGAAGGCTTACAAAATTAGCAAGACGTCAATCAATCATGAAGAAAATATGAATGATCAAGGAACAACATATCATAGGATCACAAGGAGGCTCCAAAATTAGAGTGAAGACAAAATTTTGGAGAGCGTTTTTTGCAGCATAAAAAAAAACCCATCCACTTGTACTTCTTGCTTTTTTTTCTTACCCTAGGCTTACAGGTACTATAGTGGTTGTTTATATGTGTGGATTACTATCTCCTTTCCCATTAGATATTGTTTCCACTTCTTCACATCTTTCACAAAGGCATGGAGATCCTTGTTTTTGTTGGTGTAGTTAAAAACTTCCCCATGAAATACTTAAGAATGGTAGCATACAAGCCTTCCTTCCTGCATCAATACTTCTCCTATAACATACAAACTCACATATTTATCCACTTTGAAGGGCTACAACATGTTCGATAATGATAGAATTAGAACTAGTCTTCTTCTTTTCCTCCTAAAAGGCCCTCTCCTAATCCTTTCCCTTTAGAAACTCTTGCCACTAATTTTAATGTTGTGGAGTGTTGTTGCTACTACCAAAAGTGAGGCTATGAATTTCCTCAAGCATAATTTTTCCCAAAATCCTAACCTTAGAAATATTAGTAGGCACGAGAAATGTCATGATGGCCTCCATCTTGGAAAGATCTATCTTAAGCACTCCTCCACATATCACATACCACAGATACACCAAATAATATTGTGAAAACTCATTGTTCTAGACATTTTATGGTAACTATTGCTTCATTAATGTCTCCAACACCTACATCAAATGTGTGATGTGCTGCTCCTAATTAGAATTGTATACCAGTATATCATACATGTAGGAAACAAAAAAGGAATCTATAAAAGGGAATAATATATCATTCATTATGACCACATAAACATAGTTGGTGCATTTCATAGGCGAAATGGCATGACTAAACACTCATAAAAACTTTTCCTAGTTTTTAAGATGGTCTTCCATGTATCTTCTTCTCTAAATCGAACATGGTGATATGTAGACTTTAATTCTATCTTGGTGAAGTATTTTTTTTACTACAATTGATCCAACATATCATCTATTATTGGAAAGGGGTACCTATTCTTCAACGTAATTTTTTTCAATGCCTTGTAATATAGTCACACTCACCAATTCACATCCTTCTTTTTGTTGGGAATCGAGAATTATTGAGAGGGGGGTGAATCAGTAATTATAAAATGTCACAATTGTTTAAAAATTATTTCATTAGTACACAAAATATACAAAATATAAATACATTTGCATCACATAAGGACATAGAGATTTAACATGGAAACCCTTATGGGATAAAACCACTAAATTTTTGTTTGTATTATGATGTAAATTATGAGCACCAACTCAATTTACATCAATATTTTGTGTGAACCAACTCACAAGAGGCTCCAAACCCCCTTAAATATGAAATCATTAACTTTCTTAAAGGTATTGACCTCATATATATGTAGGAACCAACCTGATTCTACCAATCCGATCTACTCTTTCATGGAATTTTCAAATTGAGATCACTATCAACAATCTTGAATTTGGATTTCCTTTTATTTTACTGCTCGTACGTAGGAAACTCTCCTATGTAGATCATCTTCCTTTACAGGCTTCTCAATATTCTCCAAGCACCATATTCCTAAATCCACATCTATAATATGTTTTTTCTCCTCACTATCAGGATCTATTGTTATCTATCTATGCTTACTCCTCACCCATTCACACAAATTGTCTCACCTTCCCAGATATTTTACTGTTGTTATTTTCTTTTCATGCATTTTTTTATACTACTGAAGAATAATATCTTCACTTATTCCTCACTGATCTAAATTTGAACTTTAATTAACTTCTTATGGCTTGAAATTGTACTCCGTCACCAACTTAGCTCATGTCTAATTTTTTAACTTACAATTCTATAATTTTTGCACTGCTCCATGGTGTTAAATCTCAACCTCCCCCTTTTTCACCAACCACATACCTTCACACCTTCACATCTCACATTTCTGTTCTAAACATTCTTCCTTTACATAATATTCATATATTTAATATTACATATAGTTGGTTATTATCCATCACTTATAATTATGATATCAGATCCCCTGTCCTCGTATTTCTCAATTATATAGTTGTGTAACCATTTTTTAATTTTGTAAAGAGATATGGTTTTGTACATAAATTAAAGTATAATCTCTTTAATGAGACTCACATCTTTCATTTTAGAATCATGGGTTTATTGTACTACATATATTAGTCAACCAATATGGTTTTTCCATTTGTACTGCTACCCTTGGTCCATATTGTCAACATGTTGACACATCACCTTCCTGTTTTTTCTCATCATCATAGGCTAGTGGGAGAGTACAATGTGTCAACTTACTAATTCATCTCATACAAAATAGATATCCCAAAGGGCCTTGTTCTCTGACATTTTTCTCGTTAGAAAAAAATGGTTGATGTAAGACATTTTGTGTTAATTTCCATGCTCAGGAAGGAATCACCATCTCCTAGTGTCTATTTTTTGGTCATCCCCATCATCGTGCCATAATATATCCTCCAACTCTTAGGATGGGAGGTGAATCTTTTACATCACCTCATGCACTTATCTTTGTCTCTCGAGTTTTCAAACCATGAAACTTCTCCTTCACATACCATTTGTGTCCTTCATCCATGATCCCAAAGTGTAACATGAAACTTTACACATGCCAATGTGAAATTCTCTAAATTTCACCCTATGTATCTCATAGTCCTTCCACATTACGCCATGAATTGACCTTCCTTAGGAAGGACATGAATATTTTTAGCATCTAACTGAGAAATTTTTATTTCTCGAGATTTGTTATTCATCAAACTATGGGACCTTGGGATAGTTACCTCTATAGCATCACCACCATCTAGCCTCATGAGGCATGATGGCATGGCATTGGTGGAACCATGATACCCATGGAACCATATGATACTTCAACTGGTCATAACTCCACAACACTTAGGATTTTTTCAGACTATCATATATTATTGAAAAGGTCATTTTGAGGACCATCCAATCATGCATTTTGCATGGGAATTTGAATTGATCTTGTGCACATAATTTCCTTCAACAAACAAGCCATTAAATCATAAATCCACCAGCTACAGTTATAATTTTTTTAAGGATTCCTTAGTTATTCTACTACTATGATGGTTTACTACCAATGACCTAAAAAACCAAATTGATTTTTCCCTTGACATAAATGATTGCCCAAATTGATATCCTTTGACATCCATTTCCATCAGTGATAATACTCTTTGGAATCCTTTGACATAAATGATAATATTTTGTCCAAAAATCTCCCCCTTTGGTATAGATGGAAACTGTGCCAAACATGTACAAGGCATTGATGATAATAGGCATGCAACAATAGCACTTAGTTTGCAACATTGCTCCCTCTTATACCAATTAGGTTGTCTTATTCTATGTTCTATAATCTATCTGAATGTGATACTTACCATGATAGATTATAAATTGTTCATGTTCCTCTTTGAACCATCCTCTATGCTCCACAGAAACATACATATTCTTCCTTTTTTGTATGCTTCTTCTCCTCTTGTTCTAATCATTTTTGTTTCTTCTCCCCCTTTCTGTTTAGGTAATACATCATCTCCTCCCACTACTGTCCATTGCATTGAGAAATGTTTGAGCATGATATTTTCTCCCCCTTTTACATCGATGGAAAAGGATATACAAGCGTGACATATCTCCCCCTAAGATCATGCCTTGTCATATTAAAATGTGTGAATAAAAAAAAATCCTATAAACATATAGAAACCATATAAAATTGAACATTTCATCAGTCTTATACTACAACACACTCATTATATTTCTTCAAAAATATAGTAGTTTCCAATTCTCAAACACTCTTGATTCATTTTAAGGAAGGAGATACCACTCCCATTTTGTGTCTTAGGTACTCAAAGGGATACATGGGTAGCATCTTTGTGAAAATGTCAGCAACATGGTCATTAGTTGATCTAAAAATGGAAGATCGTCATTTGACACTTTGAAAGATTTTAAAATTTTATCTTTAGTTCATAATTTATTCACTTATGAGTAATTGAATTTTAGTGAAGTTAAAGATGAAAAATATTCAAAGCATAAAAATGACATAAAGCAATAGACACAACAAGTTGATGACAGAGTTCACCCCTCCTAGGCTATGTCTTTGGGCCCTGCCCAAACGCTAGGCCACTTTATTGATCTCAGATGCAAAGAGAGTACATAAGACTTATTTTTCACTTAGATTCAAGTTGATGATGGAGTGGAAATGTTTCCCTTCAAGAAAATTCCTCCTACAGAGAACTCTCACCCTTAAATTGACTCAATTTTACAAAGAGACGATTATGCCAGTAGAAAGAACATTATATAGCACATGTCCTCGTACTCAATCTCGATATCAAAAATAAATAATGATTATGGAAATTTAGAGGTTTAAAATGGGCCTCCTAAGGAAATTATAAAATAATAGTGGAAATAATAAAATACGGTTGGATTATATCATCAAATTTTAGAGGGACAAAAGAAAAAACCATTTTTTCAACTCGTATTTTCAACTTATCTCCCTATGGGTTTATTCAAATTTTGAGTGGAAATAATTGTTGGATCCATAATTTGATTCCTTTTCTAATTAGTACCCATGTTCCATAATTTCGATGGACCCTGGTACACGAACAATGATAAATACATGAAAAACGTGATTGCAGTCACATTTTTTCATGTATTTATCATTTGTTGTGTAGAAAAATCCATCGAAAGTATCAAACATGGGTACTCCTTGGATGAGGAATTAAATTTTGCATAAAATGAGTACTCCCACTTGAAATTTGAGTAAAACCTTAGGGAGATAAGTTAAAAATACGAGTTGAAAAAATTAGTTTTATTATTTTATTATTTTTTAATATTTTTACTTATTTACTCCAAAAATGGTGAATCATCCCCCATGGTTGAATTGAATCCTACTGGTTCTTATAAAGTTTATTTTGGTTGTACATTTTTCTTAGGAGACCCATTTTAAAAATCAAAATTCTCCTAATGATCACTGCTTCAAAACATAAGTGTTGTGGTTGTCTTCCTCCAAATGAAACTACTCAGAATAGCTACTCCAATGAAGAAACTGAATCTTCCACTATGTCCGTAGTGCCTCAAAACCCCTCTCTAGGCTTTTGAAACACTCAATTTGGCGTCTGAATGACCTCGTAATTCCCAATACATTTGTTTCTCATAGCTCACAACACCACTTATGCTTTACGTCAACTTCACCATTCTATATTGTGCACGCAGGCATCAATGGATATTGTTAAAAGGTAGGCGTCTTCCTTAGCTCTCCAACACAACTTGAAGATATTGAAAAGGCCCAATATTGGAAAAGTTATGCCTCAAAAGGCATATTACAGATACCCATAAAACCCAACTCAAATGCTCTCCTTTCAACTCTGTTGGCTCTAGTGCATTGTAAATTATTTTTATAACCCATGGGCAGGTCCCGGGGTCAAACCCACGGACCTCCCGGGATTGGGTTTGGAAAACATGGAAAATTTTTATAACATAATTGAAATACATAGCAATTTTTCAGAACAACATTACAAATCGATTTATTAAGCCCACGCCATTTTTAACATAGGTTCGAAACCATTGGACCAAAGGACATTTCACTCAACTCGTGGCATGTGAAATAGTTTAACTTTGGTATGATGTTATAACCAAAGTCTAATCATTGGACCGAAGGTGATACCTATGAAACTCCCATGGCATACAATATATGGTATTAATTTTGTTGAACTGATGGTGATATGGTTTATAACCATAAGTTTTGAACTTCGTATAACCCCATGCTAGGTCCGTGGAATATAAAAAATGCTATAACAAAGTTCTTAGAAATCAACTAGAGGTGATATAAAATTTCAATTCATGGCATGTGACATGTACCATTAAACTCGACAACTACCTACTCCCTGGTGGTGTGGCATACGGTTTGAACTGCGTGCCAAGTTTGGCATTGTTGAAACAACTTTGCATGCTAACTTTGGAGATGGATTTAATACGATGGTTGGGGCGTCGAATTTAACATAGAATATGGTTATAACTGAGGACTTAACCCCAAGCCAATTTTGGAGTATGGTCCCGCGTGTTATGTGGAGACTCTGCTAGTGTTTGGTAGCATCACGCCAAGTTGGAGGTGTTGATAAACATAAACTGTGGGTTTGGCAGGGTTGTCGAATGTGGCGGACTCCACCAATCCTTACCCCATTTAACCATTACAATAAACTGAATATCTATTTGAACCCATTCTAAATAACAACAAGCTTGTGGGCTATTGGTAAGATTTTGTAGTGTTTGATCGGAGGTCGTGGGTTCGACCCCGACCTATGCTAGTTAACCTGTGTTGTTGAATTTGACCTGTGCATTGAATTTTACCTGGCACATGTCCTGCTAAGAGTCTACCACTTGGCCTACTCTAGCCCATATTTTTACCTATTCGAGAAAAACTTCACAATGCATTTTTCTCCCTCCTACGGAGGCCATTTTGAAAACTGAATATACCACCACAATTAGCGCAACGAGCTCTTCGACTTGGCACTGGTATCGTGAGCATCCGAGACTACTGAATTTTGATAATTTTTAGGATCAAATGCAATCTATGACCATCCTGGTCTCAAAAAATCACATAGCCAATATGAGTAGTCTCAAGAAAAATCCATCTAGATCATACCTCCCAACTAAAATACTTTTGGTCCTCCAAAAGTTTATTACAATAAGGAATTTACTACATCAATCATCAGTACATAAAATGTATATTCCTTATTACAAACACAGTTAGACTTACTGGTGTGATGACAAATCACAGACACACAATTGACAATTATACATAAGGAATGAAATATGCCAAGTTCCAAGCAAGCAATTTTTCTAGATACTTACATTCATTCTCACCAGTTTTCTTTTTTTCCCCTTGTTATGATTGTGTTGTTGTCAATTCACATGGTAGCATTGGACGTGTGATCTTTGAATGTCCTTTCAGATTACATTGTGAACAAAATCTCTCTTCTGAGTCTACAATGGTCATATTCTTTCTCGATTTCTCTAAGCTCTGTTTTTACAGTGTCAAGTTCTTCCCTAACTGTATCAAAGTATTTCGCAAACTTTTCTTTACCTATATTGTTTCATCATCCTTCTATGGAATACTCCTTGTAGCATGCACCTTCTTGTTGTAAAATGGTTGTTACTTCCACAGAAATTACATGGATAAGTCTTTTTAACAATCTTCATAATAAAATTTTGATTGAAAGATTCACCTTCTGAATCACTGCTAGAATGACTCGTCTTCTTACCTTTATGATACTATAGCTTTTTCAACATTTGATCAGGATTTAATGACCAACACTAATATGCAATGTGACATTTCTTTCCACAATAGCCACATGTTGATTGGTCAAATCAAAATACTTCATGTTGGGGTCTTTCCTGAAATGATATTGGATGGATTCTGCCTTGGTCATGCTTACCGAGGCATTTACCTTACTAATATCCCATTATGTTCACCAAATTCATAACAATTCCTTTGGTATGTTTCTCGAAATATCCAATATCATGATTTCTTGAAGTAATATGTACATAAGGAAGTTCCTCAAAAAGTGAGGAAAAAGTACCAATCGCTTCTTTCACTGACTGTGCTTTTGGAGTAGTAGATGGATATGAAATTTCTTCATCTGACTGATGAAGTGGACATACTTCATTGTCTCCAATAATGAATGGAATTTGATCTAAGATAATTCCTGTTTACCACTTTCCCTACATGGCTTCAATCCTCGCTTGCAGTATTTGTGTGCCTTCTTGCAATGCTTTCACCATGCATTGAAATGTAGCGCCATTCTCCTACCGATATTGCTGACTAGATTCTTCCAATTCTTGCAACTGACTTTGCTTCGTATTTCTACCCATCCTTGCTATCTATTCAAAACCTTCTCTGATACCAAAAATGATATGAAAATGTGTGATCATCCTCTAACACTTTTCAAGATTTTGAATTATATTTTTAGCTCATAATTTATTCACATATGTATAACCGAATTTTAATGAACTTAAAGATGAAAAATATCAAAAGCATAAAAATGACATAAATCAAGAGGCACAACTAGTTGATGACGGAGTTCACCCCTTCTAGGCTACGTTTCTAAGCCCTGCTCAAAGACTAGGCCACTTTATTGATCTTGGATACAAATAGAGTACATAAGAATTATTTGTCGCTTAGTGTCAAGCTGATGATGGAGAGGAAATTTTTACCTTCTAGAAGCATCCTCCTACAGAGAACTCTCACCCATAAATTCACTCAATTTTAAAAAGAGGTGATTGCACCAATACAAAGAGGAATATATAACATATGTCCTTGTAATCGATCTCGAGATCAAAAATAAATAATATGACTACCTCAAAACATAGGTATGGTTGCATTCCTCCTGATCGCATTTATCAAAACATCTACTCCAATGAATAAACTAACTCTTCGACTGCATCCACAACGCCTCAAAACCCTTGTCTAGAATTTTTAAACACTGAATTTGGCTTCCGAATGAGCTCAGAATTCCAAATACAAATTCTTCTCATAGCTCACAACACCACTTCTGCTTTACATCAACTTCACCATTTTGGATTGTGCACACAAGCATCAATGGCTACTATCAGAAGGTATGCCTTTGCCTCAGCTCTCTAATGTAACTTTCATATATTGAAAAGGCCCAATACTGGCCAAGTTATGCCTCAAAAGGCATATTACAAGCACCCATAAAACACAGTCAAAATGCTCTCCTTTCAACTATATTAGCTCTGGTTCATTGGAAATTCTTTTTATAACCCATAGGCAAGTCCCGGGGTCAAACTCATGAACCTCCCGGGATTAGGTTTGGAAAACATGGAAAATTGTTATAACATAATTTAAATACATAGAAATTTGTGAGAACAACATTGCAAATTGATTTATTAAGCCCGTGCCATTTTTAACATAGGTTTGAAACCATTGGATCAACATACATTTAACTCGACCTGTGGCATGTGAAATAGTTTAACTTTGGTATGTCATTATAACCAAATTTTAATCATTGGACCAACATTGACACCTACGAACCTCTCGTGGCATACAATATATGATATTAATTTTTTTGAACTGGCAATATTATGGTTTATAATCATAATTTTTAAACTTCGTATAACCTCATGCCAGGTTTGTGGCATATAAAAAAGGCTATAACAATTTTTTAACAAATCAACTACCGATGATATAAAATTTCGGCCCGTGGCATGTGACATGTAACATTAAACTTGATGACTACCTACTCCCTAGCGGTGTGGCATACGATTTGAACTATGTGCAAATTTTGGTATCATTGAAACAAATCCGCGTGCTAACTTTGGATATGGCTTTAAAACAATGGTTGGAGTGTCAAATTTAACATAGAATATAGTTATAACCGAGGAGTTAACCCCACGCCAATTTTGGAGTATGGTCTCGCGTGTTATGTGGAGACTCCAGTATTTGATGGTAGCATTGCGCCAAGTTGGAGGTGCCGATAAACATAAACTATAGATTTAGCGGGGTCGCCAGATGTGGCAGACTCTGCCAACTCTTACCCCATTTAACCATTACATTAAACTTGAATATCTATTTGTGCCCATGGTAAATAAGAACAAGCTCATGGTCTATTTGTAATATTTTGTAATGGTTGATCAGAGGTTGCGGGTTCGACCATGACCTACACCAGTTGACCTGCATTGTTGACTTTGACATGTGTGTTGACTTTGACCTGCCACGTGTCTTGCTAAGAGACTACCACTTGGACTACTCTGGCCCTTGTTTTTACCTATTTGGGAAAAATTTCAGAATTCATTTTCTCCCTCCTACAAAGGCCATTTTGCGACGAGCTCTTGGACTTTGTATTAGTCTCATGAGCATATGAGACTGTTGAATTTTTAGCATTTTGAGGATCAACTGCAATCCATGACCATCCTGGTCTCAAAATATTTCATAGCCAATATGAATAGACTCAATAAAGGTCAATCTGGATCATTAGTAGTCTCATATTCCAATCTCACAACATTGTTAATAACCCGATCTCTCAATAAATTATATTTATTTGGAATGTTCTTGGTATTAGAGTGCATAACAATATTTTTGGAAATACTAATGGCACTTGTGTTATCACACAAAATGGGAATTGGGTTATCAAACTCAACTTTCATATCCTTCATTTTCTACTTCATCCACAAAATTTGGGTATAGTAACTAGTTCTTGTTTTGTACTCGGATTTTTTGTAAATAAAGAAATTGAATTCTACTTCTTGCTTACAAAATAAACTAGAAAATTCCCTAAGAATAACACTACTTTTCTTGTACTCTTCCTTCCGTCAACATTTCCATCCCAATCAACATCAATATAATCTTTCATGGTAAATTCCTTACCTCGTTTATACCATAGACCATAGGCTATATTTCCTTGAATATATTTGAATCTCCTCTTCACTGCATTGACATGGATTTCCATTGGATTTGCTTGAAATCTCACAAATAATCATACTTCTTGCAAAATATCTAACCTTAAATTAGTTATGTACAATAATATTTCAATCATGTATCTATAAGTCTTTTAATTTACTATGGGGGACTCATATTCTTTACTTAGTTTAGAGCCAATCACCATAGGTGTATACACAAATTTTGAATCATCCATCCCAAACATTTTCATTGTTTCTCTCAAATACATGATTGGGAGATGAAAATGCCTTTCTCTGACTGAGTGATTTGCAACCCAAGAAAAAATGCTCTCCTAGCATGGACATCTCAAACTCTATTTGCATTGCTTCAGCAAAATGATGTCCCATATACTCGAAATCACTTCCAAAAATGATTTCATCTACATACAAAACAATGGTCAACATATTATCATTTTTACATTCAATGAAAAAATTGTTGTCTTTTGTCCCTCTTCTAAATCATTTTTTTTTTATAAACTTGTACAATATAGCATACCATGTTCTTGGGGGTTACTTCAGCCCATATAAAAATTTTCTCATCTTGCATGCATGGCTTTCCTATTCTAAAAGTGGAAATCCTTCTAGTTGGTTAATGTAGACCTCCTCTTCCAATTATACATTAATAAATGTTGAATTTGCATCCATCTAATACACTAAAAAATCATTATAAGGTTCAAATGATAAAACATTCTTGTAGCCTCTAATCTAGATATAGGTGCAAAGTTTCTTTGAAATCTATAATTTTGACTTGGGCATATCCTTTACAAACCAGCCTGACCTTGTTTCCCATAACTTGACCACCTTTATTTAGCTTATTTTTTAAAACCCACTTTGTGCTAATGGTGTTCTTCTTCTTCGACCTCAGAATCAATTCATAGGTGTTATTTCTCTCTATTTGATCCATTTCTTCATGCATTTCTTTGATCCAAAACTGGTCCTCTCTCACTTTATTGAAATCATTGGGCTCTATCTAGGATAGTAGTGAAAAGTTTGCTTGTCTAGGACTGGCTATGAATCTCCTTCTAGTTTGCACGTTAATATCTTTATTTCCAATTATATGGCTCTTGGGATGTTTCTGCTTCAGCTATCTAGATGAAGTCTTATATTTCTGAGATTATTTTTGTAAATACTAATCTTCCTCTTCTTATAACTCCTCGTCGTCCTCTTCCTCCATATCTTTATATCCTACATACTTGATACTAGTGTCATATTCCTCATATGATTTCTATTAATCCTTATCTGCTTGAGGTATAACTTCATCCACTCAAACATCAATGCAATCTTTAGTTCTCTTGGTACTTTTGTTATAAAATTTGTATCCTATAATTTTTTTTAATAACTAAGGAAAATCCCCTCATCTACATGAGAATCAATTTTTCACAGCTTATTTTCATTTCTCTTTATATATCACTTGCTTTCAATGAACTTTAGGTGCTTTACTGAGGATCATCTTTCTTTCCAAAAATCATAAAGGGTCTTATCAATATTTGGTTTGAGATACATTTTGTTGATCAAAAAGACAGTGGCTTGGGTTTCTTCTCCCCAAAAAGTGTGTTCCACATTTATGTCATCCATTATGGACCTAGCCATATCTTAAATAATTATGTTGTTTCGTTCTACCACCCTATTTTGCTAAGGCAACATAATACTACCTTCTGATACCATGATGTTCCTATAATTATTTGAATTCCCTTAAATTTAACTCTCCTCCTTTGTCTTCTAGTAGGCACTTGATGATAATATCTTTCTCATTCTCAACCTAGGCCTTGAATATCTTGAATTTTCTCAAAGCATATGAATTTTAGTTTAATAGCATGATCCACATGGCTCTAGTGAAATTACCAATGGAAAAAATAAATTGTTTCTCACCTATTGGACTCTGTGTTCTTGTGGTGACGTAGATGTCTGTATGGACTAGCTCCTTTGATCTGGATGCGATATACTCCTTTATTTTGAATTTCACCATTATATGTTTACCACACTGACATGACTTACATAGCGAACTATCTATTTTTGACAGTTTTGGTAAGCCCCTTATTGCCTCTTTTTTGATGACCTTCACTAAATTTCCAAAGCTCACATGACCCATCCTTCTATGCTAAAGCCATGTCTCATCAAATTTTCTCAGATAACACTTCACTTTAAAATCAACAAAGATATAGACATTGTTGGGAGTCTTGATTTCCTTCCCAACTAATTTCCCATTTTCTTCCCTTCTAATACCACACTAATTTGATTAAAAAATGATATCATATCCATTGTCACACATCTAAAAATAGTGTGTTTGAGACCATCCACATATAGGTCATTCTGAGGCTTATTCTTCTTATCTATAATGGTTGTTCCCTTCCATTTGATTTATATTGGGAAATTGTTTCCAATATTATCACTTTCTTTTCCATTTTCTATCATAAATAGGAACTTAATCTTGTCTCCAGTCATGTGCTTAGAGCAACCATTGTCCACATACAACTTCTCTTCTTGGTCATGAGAATACAACACAACACCACATTCCTTTGTTTCTTCTATCCTTTGTTTCCATTTATTTTCATTCTTTTTTGGCTTTATCTGCTTAGAATTCTAATTTCCAATAGGCTTAAACACTTTTCTCCTACACTCATTAGGATTGTGAAAATATTTATGAAAAATATAACATTCAATATCACTCATAAGGGGGGAGAATGAACTTCTTTGTGCAACATAGGAACTTCTATATCTACCAAGCTGAAAGAGATTGGAATTAATTTTTATCTATTTCAACTTTAATCACTCTGCAATCAACAGATTTATGACCAAATTTATGACACGTATAATAGTTTCCATAAAATCACTTTAGGTACCTGTGATAGTGCATCTATAGAGTTTGAGTAAATCTATTAAGCTTTCCCCTACTAGCTTGTTGGTGAATGAATCTATGCTAATGTGCTTTTTTACTGATATAATTGTTACCTCTTTTATTTTCATTATAAATTTTCACCCCTACATCCTTACCAGTTCTCCATTTAAGTGCTTCAACATTTCTTTGATGTTGTTCATTTCTTGGGGACCTCGAGCTAAATTCTCCTTTTGTAATCTATTAAGGTTCCTTGTACCCAAGACCAACTTTGCTTGTTGATGGTCTTTGAGAACTGAGAAGACTATCTAGGGCTTCAAAACCTTTAGTGAATATGAGATTTAAATCCATATTTGAGTTTATCTCCACGAGATCTATGCTTCGAGATACAAATTTTTCCTCCAACTCTCCACTTTTTTTTTTCCTATTCACTTACCTGGTTCATAAGAAGATCCTCTTTTCTCCCAGATTCCTCAAGATGAGTTTTTAGAGAACTGATATATCCATCATATGCATCCAAACTATTCTTTCCTCGCCTTTTTGACAATTCAAGCTTCGGGACTTCATTTTCCATCCTCTAGCCTATCATGACTCTTTTGTTTGTCCTTTAATTATTGAACTAGAATTCCTTAATCTTTAGTGTCTCTTTTGAATTTAGTTTTTGAAGGTTATAATATTCATTGTCATTTATGTTTTTTAGTATTTAAGATAAAAAAATATATGATTTAGTTTTTTAATATTTAAATATTTTTGATTAAAATAAAATATTAAATTAATTATATCCCGTAGGGCGTAGAATAGACAGTGATAGGGTGTATTGTTAAGGTACTCTATGATGTGAAGGTCACTGGTTCAGAACTCTAGGGGGGAATTTCAATCATGTTAAGGGTTGGTGTGACCTGGGATGAGTGTAATCCTTAGGTGATTTTGACAGCTTAGATTCCCTTGGGTCATAGTCTCTCAAGCCAAATATTAAGCATGCAATCATCTCAGGACTCACACAACTTAGCAAACAAAAAAAATATTAAATTAATAATAATAATGAGGGTGGTGATGGTTCATTTATAAACTAGCATAGATGCATGTTAACCCGAGCTCTATCAAGCACCAAGAGGGATCAATTTTTGGAGGCGTAAACCTATTTTAATGTGCAAAATTTAAAGAAATATTTCTACCTTGGAGAGATTTGATCCCTATCTTAGCTTCATAAATCCTAGGTTAACATGGATATATGCTAGTTATTTATATTATGTCATGTGTCACCTCCATGCTAAGTATGAATGGAATTTCACATCTACTTCATCTTAAACAACACACTAATAAAATGTTTTAACCATAGATTTTTTTCTCATTTGATTTATACTATATAGACATAGTCTCTCTATTTAAATAAATACATATTTACATTGAATGTTTTTGTGTTATTTTTTTCTAAATTGGGCTAATTTCTATTAAAATGTACAAAAATACAAAGCAAGCTTTAGGACGGGTGGTTGCTGAACTAGCCAACCCCTATTCAATAAGAACTATTCGAAAAATAAAAAATTGGGTTGCCCTTCAAGGGGAAGCCAACAATTAATATGTCCAGGAGTAGCAAAGTTTGCAAGAGGAAGAAAAAATAGGCGTAAAAAAAAATAGATGAACCTATGTAAACTAAGATATAAGAGATCCAAGGAATTGCATCTACCAATTTTGCGCATCATTTTCCACCTAATATGGATTTTCCTCAATCACGAAGGAGCCCTATTCATATAAGGTCTCTATGTTCTCCTTCATGAGCTGGGGGTGAGGCTCTGGAGTCGAAGAGGAGACTATCGTGGCTGCTTGGGAATTGTTGTGTGAGTCATGCTGTCTGCAACTGCCTCTTTTTCCCAGGTTCCATCCGAAGGGAAGCTCTAGTCACCATCTGAGTCGTCCTCCGAGTTTTTGATAGGGAGACTAGCAGATTTTCGAGGCAGAGGCAAAGGGGAGCATGAGATTGTAAACTTGCGAGGCCTCTTTTTGCCTCTCGAGCCAATGTATGATGGTGTTGCTCTTATGGGAGGCGAACTAGAAGTTGGGAAGAGAGCATCAGGGAGAGAGAAGTAGGGTCGGAAACCTCCAGGTCATCAAGAGCAACTAAGAGGGACAGAGTTTGCGCAAACGAACCAGGGGCCAGAGCGCGGGAGGGGGAGCCTCTGCCACCTCCACGACAACAACGCATTCGATGGCAACACGAAATAGTCGTAGCGGGGAGAAGAACTTGCTAATAAGAGGTCGGATGCGCAAATGAAGCCAGACGATTAGAAAAGAAACAAGCAGAGGAGGCATGATAGAGAAGAGCCGCGGGGAAGGATAAATGAAGATTGATATGGAAATCCCCAGTTCCATTTGACATTAATAGCCAGCTAGAAGGAGTGAAGGTTGAGGGAGGGGGAGTGAATGCCGCCAAGTGTCAGCGTCCTCCCATGTTAACCTTATTTAAGGTCTGCATGCGCTGGAGTCAATGAGCTTCCACATTTTTCAGCCGGGTGCCCCTGCGTCGATGAGCCGGGTGGCTGCTTGTACAAGATGTGTGAGGCACCCACATCCGGGGACATTGATTTTTTTTTTGTTATTAGTATTGTTATAAAATATTACATTTCAATTCATTAAAAAACACCTATCAGTCATCTCATTCACCTTGAGCAACAAACTAATAAAATGTTTTCATATATATATATATATATATATATATATATATATATATATATATATATATATATATATATATATATATATATATATATATTACATACTTTTTATGTATGTTTACATTGAATTTTTTTGTTATTAATATTTTTTTTAATATTACATATAAACTTTATATTAAGTATTGAATGAGTTACCAAATATCCCTCATATTTTGAAATAGAAAGCAACAACCTTCCTCATACATTGAGTTAGAAAGCAACCATCAATCCAATAAAACATATATATATATATATATATATATATATATATATATATATATATAACTGTTTTATTTATGTTTAACAATATTTTTTTAATAAAATTTGTTAAAATATCACAATTATATCAATATTATATTTAAATGCCATATGTCATATTACACATCTCTTTTAGGTTAAAAATAAAAGGTAATTATAAATAAAAATAGATTTTTTTTTGTGCTATTACTTTCAATTATTTTACATCTTTATAAAGTATATACAAAATTAACATGAAAATTGAAACATTTTATTTATAACAAATTTAAAAAAGAAAATTGTTATTTTTTATTTAAATTAATTAATGTAAATATTATTTTATTATTTTTACTAACCCAATTTAAAAATTAAAAAAAAAATTATAAATAATAATAGATATAAGTAAACAAATATTTATTAAAATGTGAGAATTTTTATGTCAATGTACATGATAAAGAAGACAAGACACTTTGACGTTAAGTAATTACATATTTTCATTGGAACGCAGCTCGTGATTATTCAATCATTGCATGTGGGTAGGTATTTCATAAAGTGCAAAGCGAAGAGGAAAGTGACCACTCCGAAAAGTTAGGAGGTATATATATATATTGAATTAATGATGATGATCATCACCTGCTTGCCCTGTGTCTGGCAATTCTTTGGCCACGTTTGATATTATATGTACAGGATCTTGCCATGTGTCTGGCAATTCTTTGGCCACGTTTGATATTATCTGTACAGGATTCGAATACCACAGTTTTCCTCCCGGAAAATAAATATGGTCACCTCGACAATACCTTTGCCAGCTATGACCAGTGTTAAACTTTAAGCTACTTTTACTAAATTTGATTTAATATGGAATTGACTATCTGATTTGAACTTAAATCTAGTTTTCAATTTTCAGTAGGTTTGGAATTTTGATTTCACGATTTATTAGAAACTAGATAAAACATTTAGGTTCCACAATGTTTCTAATTAAAAAAATTATATTTTTATTTTTCTGATATTTTTTTATGGAGTTGATTAGTTTTTTTTTGGGGATTAAAACAACAAAATTGGGTGGAGTTAGCGTATGATATTGGTTTGAAATTGGATAGAAATAAGGCGTTGAGGCATAAGATTATGGGTATAATAGTTGAGATAAAATGTTTTGTTTAGTTAAATTAAATTTCTCTAAGCTGTGTAAAAATAAATTTTAATTAACATTGTTTTTTTAAATTAGAGGTGTAGGAGTGGGGAGTATCGCTAAATTTTGATGGAATAAAAAGAATTTTTTTTTTTAAGTGATAAAGAACATGCTTTTAATAACTAAGTTTGAATACTTGACTTTATATTTTATACATTGACATAAATTCATTATGTGTCCAAAAGATCAGTGAATGTTTATTCTTTGAAGACAAAAATAATCATCAAAACATTAAAAAGATTATAGAAGGGTGGCCAAAATGTAAATCGGTATTCTTTAGGGATTGAACATGAGATCAACTAAATTTGAAGAGATCATTTTTTCTTGTGCCTAGAGATAGAGCAGATGGGTATACCAAAGGAGCATCCTCATTGAAACAAGGGTGGTTATGCATCAAAATTGGAGAAAATGACGATTACTTTCCCTAACCTCCTTCTATATGTTTGAAGCCATGTTATCTTTTACAAATGATATTTTTAGGCCATTATCACATTATTCATTGCAATGACTATTTTCCCCATCCAGATATATCCCACAAAGCAACTTGTATGATCAACTTATGAACCTCCCTCTCACATTGTGAGAGCTCACATCATGCACAGAATAATATTCTTTTCCTATCTATTCTACTACATTTTGCAATAATTTCTCAAGGTTGAATTAACAAGCTATATGAGTTGGATCTACTTGTGATTTTACTCATGAATTTAAATTGGATGGTTATTGTATGACCTAAGTCTAATTTTGAAAATGGCTTTAATTTGGAAAGAAATTTTAATTTTTCACCTTACGGCTTTGTATTGTTGTTCGGGCCCAACCCCTACTCTTTGGTTCTCTTGTAGCCTCAAATCCTTGGTTTCCATTTTCCTCTGGATCCTACTCCCATTTATGTTTAGTTTTTCCATCTCTTCATTTCTTTTATGGGGGATAGGCTCTTAAGCTTCGAAGACACTTTTTCTCCTAATGTTTTAGTCTAAAAAATAGCAAGGAAATGTGATACAATGCTCCATTTTAAGGCTTAAATGGTGGAAATAAAAAACACTATGGCATGTAGCAACATATTCTTCATCAAGGAAAATCCCTCAATTCTTCCCTGAATTAAAAGAACAAAAAAGTTGAAGCAAAGAAGAAAAAAAAGGAATAAACTTTCACACCTTGGTGGTACATGGTGAACAAATTCACTTGTCAAGGGAAGAAAATGAATGGCTAGATCATTGCATGGCTAAATTGATGGCTAGCTCATAACGGATATAAACTATTGGTTCAAATGCAATGGAAAATGAGAAGATACAAAGCACTTTCTACCTCATTTGGACCAAGAATTGCAAGACACTTTACATAATTCGTTAAATCTAGACTTAATGCTTTAATCTCTCAATGTTTTTAAAAGATCAGTTACAATAGGGAATTTTTGTAAAGGTGTATATATAAAAGCATATTAGGAATGTATGCTTTCATTGAATGTTTTCTTGTTCTTCAATGAAATATGATTATGCTTATCCATATACCAACATCTTTTGTTATGAACTATTTATGTCATTATTTTTTATGTAGCTCACCTATTATATAAATATATATACAAAAGCACCCCCTCCCCCCCCCCCTAATCCAAAAAAAAAAAAACTTGAATTTTGTTAAAAATTAATAGTCAAAATTTATATTGTGGAACTCATTGGATTTAAAATACTTCTCCTATTTGTAATTGAAAAATTGTTTCTTTAGGTGTTTGGTGATTCTAGAATAGTTATCGACTGGATTAATCAAGAGACTACATACCACATGCACACTTAGGGATATAATGGATGAGATTACTAATTGATAAGAGCATAGTTTAATCACATTACTTGTCATCATATTTACAGGGAAAGGAACACCCTTTCCGTCCGCCTTTCCAAGGAGGGCTCGCAGCATGATCCTAGGATATGGAAAATAATCAAGCATAATGGACCGAACACTATCAGTATTGTCATCGTCCTTTTGATGGCTTACTACAGACAGATACAACTGATGAGTGACATATTTTTTACACCTAATTCAATATTCTGGACACATATCCATTACCATTTTTTATGCTTTTTGATAGGCAGTTTCATGATATTATATAGGACATCATTATGATAAAATGTATTTATATATTTCAAGACATTGATGGATTGTTTTAGATAAGTATGCTTTTAGAATAATGTATGAATGCTTTATATAGATGATTAATGTGTGATCAACAGTCACAATTTTTGATATGCTATAATAGCATCTATAGCATGTAATTTTCACTATTATTAATGAAAATTATGATTTTTACTTTGGAAAAAAAACAATCAAATTTAAAAAAAAAAATTGTTCATCAAACACTAACTCAAAAGTTTTGACATATTTTAAGTTAAATCAAATTATTGAATATTTCCCCGTTGGGGGTGGCCAATGAGGAAAATGGGGGTGTACATAGGTGATTTAATGCCATATCCACATGACAAATAGAATGATGAGACATGGAGAGTGAGAAGGATGTTGGGTTTCACATGAGAACATTCTAAAAGTAATGCAGAGTATATTTCCCAGAATAGTGATAAGCTGGTATGCCTTGTGCATAGGGGAGATGAACGTCAAGAACATGGGTGGTGTAATCGGTGTGTAATTATCAGAATGTAGGCATGGGCTTCCCTCTCAACTTTGATTCATGGTCAATTCATGGAAACTTGGAATGCAATGTTGTAGACTGGACGCTAGCATCGAACCTTGGTCCATGGTTTAACCGGAGTAGAGAGGAAGTGTCGCATCAATTGGTCCCTATGAAGACAAGTGTGGATAATCATAGCCTGGAGGTGAAGCGACAATGCTCTCTGACTGTTCCCATAGATAATTGGGTCCATTTCCTGGTAATTACAGTTTTCTGGGTGCTCTTTGGTTCTGAATTTTGGTCTCTTTCTCTACTCAGGGGTGGTGGAATTAGTAATAGGCTTCGCCTAGGGGCCCTTTCTGAAGAAGGGAGTGTTTGGGTTTTATCCCTCATTCGGTGGTGCCTTGAAGTATATAATTTGGATTTTTGCTTGTTTGTTGTAATTGCCAATTCTTTACTCACAACTGGTAGTTTGTTTGCCCTCCTTTTCCTTTAGGTTTCGTTGGGTGGTTGGGAATGAATTTTGAGTGTGGAAGGGGTCTTGGGGTTACTGGGTTGGTTTCTTTGTGTCCCTATTCGACTTCGACCATTAGGGCTTTTTCACACAGCTAGTGAACTTTGTGCCTGTAGTGGAGCTCTAATTTGAATTCTTGCAGAAGATTGGAAGGGATGCTCTATTACAGTTCTTTTCTCTGTAGGTATTCAGTAACACTTAATCGGGCAGCGAGTCCCTTTTGTAGCCTAATTGGGGGGATTTCATTAGGTTGACAGAACTTGTTATACTAATGGTTCATCACAGTTCCTTGGGGAATCTTGGGAGAGTCAGAGTCGTTATGCTACGACATCATGGAAGGCCGCATCGAGGGAGAGGCCCGCAAGCATAGGGAAGTATCCCTCTCAAGGCTTTGGAAGTTGATGTAGGTGTCATGGAGTAGCTTCCAAATGCATCCCCTAGATGTATGGTTCTCTTTCCTCCATTCAAATCCCTGGAAGTACATCTTTAAGAAACTCAAACAACATTTGAATAACAAGATCAACATCGGCAAGATCACCAAAATGAGGTAATTTTTTTCCTTGATTAGCACCACAATCAATAACATATCATGGAGAGCCAAGACTCCCTTAGAAGAATCTATAAGAGGCTCCATGACAGACTGGACAACCTAGAGGGACGTATGGCGCATATAGAAGCTCATGTACATGATATTGTCCACCGACAAGGTGAGGGTGATAATGAAGCTCCAACTCCTATGAAAAATCAGCAAGGATGAAAATCACAGGTTATTTTTTGTTCTCAGCACATTTTTTGGCTGCTTGGGTCGTTGATATGTGGTCATTAATTTTTTTTTTTGTTGATATCTATTTTTACCTACTTTCCAACAAATGCAGTCAGTTTGAGGCTTGATTTTTTTTGGAAAAACACTTGCCACGATGTAAATGCTTTTTGAAGTACTGAAAATTGTTGATTTACAAAAAAAAAAGTTATTGAATATTTAAAAAAATCATGAAACAAGTAATTAAGTTGTATCTTATGGAGAAATATACACTTAGGATTTGATTTGAATGTTGATGATTTTCCCATGAAAAATTGGTCATCATCATTAAAAGGAATAATGTCAATGCATGCACATTTGCATCAAGTATTAGAATATTAGTTTTCCAAAACCATCCATATTTAATGAAGTAAGCTAATTTTATATGAAAAAATCCTCTCATCTTCAAATTCTATAAGTATTTGGGAATGATCATAGTTTCACTATGAATCAAGAAATAGTATGAATTTACATAAATTTGGTCCATATATTGAAAGAATAGTTAGTCAAAATCATCAATTTTTAATGAAATAAGTTATTTTCCAAATAAAAGACATCCCACTCCAAATTTGATAAAAAAAATATAGAATAATCAAAATTCCACATAATTCATAGAATGATATAAACACATATATTGTAGTCCATGTATTAGAGTAATAATTTGCTAGAACCATCAAACTTAAACAATCCTAAAAAAGGTAAGTTATAAATCTTAAACAATCCTAAAAGAGGTAAGTTATTTTTATTGCAAAATAATCATCTCCATTACAAGTTCTATATAAATGTTTCATGATAATAAAAGGTCTACCATAATTAATAAATAATGTAAATACAAAACTATGTGGTCTTTGAGAGAATATTTAGAAATAACCACTACTCTTTAATATTAATTAATTTTATTAAAAAAAGAGAAATTCCCTTTTTACAAATTTGATAAAGATTTGAGAATAATTGAAGTTTCACTATAATTTGAGGAATAGTGTGAACACATAAGTGCAATTTATCCAGTAGTCTATAATGCAAATTTTTTAAGGCTTTTACGGTAGTTTTTTCTCGTTTAATTTCTCTAAATTCCGGTAGGAATTTATTGAAAATAGAAGTTTGATGGGTAATCTTGCACAATCCAAGTGTATTAGGGGTTTTTTAGGGTGCATCCATATATACAGTCAAAAAACCAATTTAAATAACATAAATCAAGATTTTACCTCAAATTGTTTCAACGAATTCTGGCACCTTAAACTCCAAAATGTCACAGTAAAGATAACTCTGCAATTTATACTATGTATGCACATAATCGAGAGATTTTTTTATTGATCCTAGTGATAATGAATGTGGAAAGTAATTTCTATTTATTGAAAACATGTGCATATGGTTCATGTATTAAAAATATACATTAGTTTATATATTGACCATTCAAATCTTTGGTCCAACTTTTTAATAAATGAAGTCAATTTTTTGGTGAAAGTATCTTCTCACTTACAAAATTTATAAAACTTTGAGTTAATCAAATAATCATTGTAATTCAAAGAATAATATAGACTTATACCCATTTAAAGAATAGTTAATCAAAACTACTATTTTTATGAAAATAAACTAATTTTATAATAAAATAATCTACATATTTATAAATTTAATAAAAAATAAAAACCATTAAAATTTCCAAACTAAATCGAGTCAACCGTTCTTTTCGATCTTCTATATCAATTAGAGTTATGCTTTTTAAAATCATAATCTATTATTATATAATTCTCTACTTCTAAATCAATTAGAATTAGAATTTATCATCATAGTCTCCTATCATATAATTAGAGAATTATATCGAACAATTAAGAATACATATTTTTTCAAACAAATCAAAAAATTAAAAGTATAATCTATAAAATTATAATAATTAAAAAAATTTCTTATTCCATTTAGGGATTGAATCTATATTTCCCGGATCCATGATTAAGTCTATGTGTTTTCCCTTTAAAAACACCGTAGTCTTCTCAGGAAATGTTTTGGCCCAGAATCCGACAAATATTTTATCAGAATCATGTTTACAGTTGTGAAACTTTAGTATTTTGAGTGCCCTAAGGGTTTTTGGTAGTGTTGAATCCATTTCCACTGTCAAAAATGGATTCCAAACACTCCAACTACCTGATTTCTTGAATTTTACTTGCCCAGATTCTGGCAAAAAACTGTCGTCCAGGCTATTTCGTTGCCTGGGTAGACAACTCCTTTAGAAACACAGATATATTCTTATAATAAATTTTCCGTGCGTGGAATACACCTAATAATTTGAAGTTATATTTTCTTTAAATGAAAATATGTAGCATTGTAATAAGGAGCGATTAGGGATGAGACATGTTCCCTTCCTTATCAACTTTCGCTTTCGCCTCGAGTTTGAGTGGTCTCCAACAGACAACACAGATAACGCAACTTCAATATTAGGATATATGATGCTTTCCATTCACGACTGAATAAATTTAGGTTATATGAATAAAAGCCAAGACCACAGATTTCTAACAGAGATGATTGTAGTGGTACTAATTAATTTCATGATCTGTTAAGCTCTCTCGATTTCTGGAAACAACGACTTAATTTATGGAAAGCTGCTTCTCCCAACGTGCCAATTTCTAAAAACTGATCTGCAGTTGTTTCCTTAATTTATGGAAACCAAGTGCAGTAATTTCCCTAAATTACATAAATCAACTACAGATAATTAATTTCTTGTTGGGAGCTACTGAAGTGGTCCATTACTCCCACCGCAGTTCTCTACCATGATTTGTGGAACACTTGACACATAGCCAACAGAAGCTTGATGGAAGCTAGGTTATAAATATTTCTGTTTGGTCCCCAAGCTCAAAAACTCAATCTTCTTCAGTTTTACACCATCAAGTTAGAGTGAGCAGATCTTGGAAGTGCCTTCAGATTTTCCCCACTGTGTGTGCTCTCAAGCTGAGAGTCTCTCTACCCCTTCGTTGGAAAAACCAAAGTCCCTGCCACTACAAGTTATATGCAAAATTAAGTGCTCCAGGTAGTCCGCTTGATTTCAACTGGGATCTGTTAATTGATTGAGCAATCTGTTTGCAGTAGAAGTAGCAATTTTTTTACAGTTGAAATAGTAGGGGCGATGCATTGTGAATGGGTATATAGAACGTTGAAAGAATTCTCTCATGTTAATAAAAACAGAGCATTTATTTGATGCTAGAGTTTTTCTACCATGGTAAATTTAGTTACCGGAGGTTATGATTTCTTGCTGGTTTTTGTTCGGGCATATTATTTTACTTTGCTATAAAAGTTTGTTGAAGACTCGTTGCATATAAATAAATAATATTTTTCATAGCGACGGAGTTTCATTACTTGAAGAAAAATATGAAGTTTTAAAGAGTTTCAGCAAATCAGTTTGGAATTTCAGCAAAACAGATTTGAGTTTCAGCAAAACAGATTGGTAGCGAAATTTTTTCACACAGTGAATCATTTCAACACCAATGGCTGGACGTATTTAAGATTTATTGGGCAATTTTAATTTTTACTTTTCGATTCTTTTAAGTTTTTATTCCGCATTATAGAATCGATATTTAGTCTTACATTTGGGATCAAAGCAAATTTTTAATCTCTGCCTTAGTGATTATAGACATAGTTTGGCTAAATGTTTTATTTTTAAAAAAAAAATTGAATTAAAACATTTATTTGGAAATATGTCTACTCAATTTTTATGCATATAATATTTATTTAGTTTAATTATATGCAATTTGGAAAATGCGCTCGTATTTAGTTTGCATGAACTAATTATTTAAGCTTTAATTAAAACATGCTATTATGAATGAGTATACAAGAAGCATGGTTAAATGTGATGCATGAATATTGTAGTTTTATTTATGCAAGAATTTTTATGAAAATAATGTCTAGTGATCCATATAATTTTAATTGATTAGAGAATAGCCACAACATCTCTAATTAAATAAAATTATATATTATGATTGATTAGGATCACATAAAAAATATTTAGACATTAATTGTAATTAATTATATTAAATATAATAAATTTTATCCCACGTGAATTTTTGTTATATTTATATAATTAATTAGGATAAAATATTCATAATTTACCCACAGGAGTTATGAATTAATAGTTTTATCATAAAGTTCAAAGCTAAGATAGAATTTGATAAATTCTATCATAAAGAATAATTGAATTTGCTTGAATTAAAAATTTAGTCCACAGACAATTTTTATGTCATTAGATTCAATTTTAAGCATGATTTACATTGGTAAAGCATGAAATTTTTATTTATGCCTCAATTTTAACATAAGCATGTGATTTTTAATTTTATGCAGTTGTACAACCTGCAAATTTATCTGAAATTCGTACTGATATCCCTGAACTTAAGGGAGATAACTATAAAGTCTGGAAGGAGAGAGTTCTCCTTCATTTGGGGTGGATGGACATAAACTATGCTATTAGGAAAGACGAACCACTGGCACTCAATAATACCAGCACTGCAGCGGACATCACGCTTTATGAACGATGGGAACGATCTAATCGTCTAAGCGTGATGTTCATTAAGACTAAAATTTCAGCTGGTATTCGTGGTTCCATTGAACAGCATGAAAAGGTCTGAGACTTGCTGAAAGTCATTGATGATCAATTCGTCACTTCAGACAAGGCACTAACAATCACCCTAATTATGAAGGTCTCATCCCTGAGGCTCACCAGTGTGAAAGGTGTGCGCGAGCACATCATGCAAATGAGGAACACTGCAGCTCAATTGAAGAAACTCAAGGTTGAAATATCAGAGTCTTCCCTGGTGCACTACATCCTAAAAACCCTTCCACACCAATACGGACCCTTAAAAATCTCATACAACACACATAAGGATAAATGGTCAATTAATGAACTTATGATCATGTTTGTTCAAGAGGAAGAGAGAATGGTGATGGAAATGGGAGAAAATCCAATGCTGGCAACGCGAGGAAAGGGCAAATCTCAAGCCAATCGGAAAGGGAAAGGTAAATTACCTCCCAAAGCCGATATCAAGAAGGGACACATGAAGAAGGAATGCGTCAAATTTCAGAAATGGCTTGTGGACAAAGGTAATCCAATCTCGTTTTTTTTTATTAATATAATATGGTTAATGTCAATATTAACACCTGGTGGATTGATTCTGGATCAACAATTCACATTTCGAATTCCTTGCAGTGTTTGCAAAACCTAAGGAAGCTAGTGGGAAGTGAGCAAAGCATCTTATCAGGAAACAAGATGGGCTCGCATGTGAAAGCTATAGGAACATGCTATTTAACTTTAAGTAGTGGCTTTTTTTTAGAATTAGAAAAGACCTTGTATGTACCAAGTTTTTCTAGAAACTTGATTTTAGTTTCAAGGCTTGTACCTTTTGGATATTCCTTTAACTTTTCAAGAAACATCCTTCAGTTTATTTTTATAAATCTGATTATGTTGGGAATGGTATTCTGTCCAATGGTCTTTACTGCATTAATTTACAAAACAATGTCACTTATGATTCAATGCATGTTCACACTGGTATTAAAAGATGTGTTATTGATGAAAATTCCTCTAAATTATGGCACCGGAGACTAGGTCATATCTCCATAGAAAGAATTAAAATATTGGTAAATGAAGGGGTACTTAATACTCTGGATTTTACTGATTTTGAGACTTGTGGGGACTGCATAAAGGGAAAGAAGACCAACAAGTCAAAGAAAGGTTCCAATAGGAATTCAGACATATTAGAGATCATACATACTGATATATGTAGTCCATACATGGACTCACATGGTCAGAGATACTTCATCTCTTTTATAGATGATTACTCACGATATATTTATCTCTACATGCTTCATAAAAAGAGTGAAGCATTAGATGCCTTTAAGATCTTTAAGGCTGAAATTGAGAAACAATGCGGCAAGAAAATTAAGATCGTGAGATCAGATAGAGGTGGAGAATATTATGGTAGATACACAGAAAATGGACAAGCACTTGGGCCATTTGCAAAATTTCTTCAAGAACATGGGATTTTTACCCAATACACCATGCTTGGTTCACCCAACCAGAATGGTGTAGCAGAAAGAAGAAACCGAACATTATTGGACATGGTGCAGAGTATTCTTAGTAGCTCCAATCTTCCTAAATCCTTGTGGACTGAAGCACTTAAGACAACAGTTTATATATTAAACCGAGTTCCAACCAAGGTTGTTCCTAAAATGCCATTTGAATTATGGAAAGGTTGGAAACTGAGTTTGTGACATATGTGCGTTTGGGGATGCCCGTCTGAAGTGAGAATATATAATCCACAAGAGAATAAGTTGGACCCAAGGACCATTAGTGGGTATTTCTTTGGATATGCTGAAAGGTCTAAAGGTTACAGATTTTACTGTCCATCTAATAGCACTAGGATTGTGGAATCAAGAAATGCAAAGTTTCTTGAAAATGACTTGATCAGTGGGAGCGATCAAACCAGGAACATAGTTTTTGAGAAAGATCATTCAGAGTGTCAACCTTCCACTTCAAGTGAAAGATTGGTTATTATTCACAGCACCCCTCAAGTACAAACTGGT
Organism: Pinus albicaulis; assembly: GCA_034641835.2. Lineage (NCBI taxonomy): Eukaryota > Viridiplantae > Streptophyta > Pinopsida > Pinales > Pinaceae > Pinus > Pinus albicaulis. The sequence continues at coordinate 327,094,806 of CM076581.1, read as the reverse complement.
GTTGAACAACCAATTGTTGAAGTTCCATAAGCTGCTGACGACATTCCAGTAGATCAGAGAGTTCAAGAATTGCCAAGAATTTTTGAACAACGAGTTGAACCACATACTTCTCAGGAAGATGGTGGGACAACATTAAGAAGATCTACTAGACCAAAGAGATCAGCAATTCCTGATGATTATGTTGTGTATCTACAAGAATCTGACTACGTCATTGGAGCCGCAAATGATCCTGAGTCTTTTTCACAAGCCATGAGTTGCAAAGAATCAAAATTATGGTATGATGCCATGAAGGAAGAGATGAATTTTATGAAGAATAACAAAGTCTGGGATCTTGTTGAGTTTCCTAATGGCACAAAAGCCATTGGATGTAAATGGGTCTTTAAGACAAAGAAAGACTCATTGGGAAACATTGAGATATACAAGGCAAGACTCGTTGCAAAGGGATTCACTCAGAAAGAAGGAATCGATTATAAGGAGACTTTCTCTCCTGTATCTAAGAAATATTCCTTGCGTGTTATTATGGCATTAGTAGCCCATTTTGACTTGGAGTTGCACCAAATAGATGTGAAAACGACATTTCTCAATGGAGATATAGAGGAGGAGGTTTACATGAAACAACCTGAAGGATTCTCCTCTAGTGATGGTGAGCATTCGGTTTGCAAGCTCAAGAAGTCATTATATGGATTAAAACAAGCATCTCGTCAATGGTATTTGAAATTTCATAATGTAATTTCTTCTTTCAGTTTTGTAGAAAACATTATGGATGAATGTATATACCTTAAAGTGAGTGGGAGTAAAATCTGTTTTCTTGTTTTATATGTGGATGACATTTTGCTAGCAACCAATGATAAGGGTTTGTTGCATGAGGTGAAACAATTCCTCTCTAAAAATTTTGATATGAAGGATATGGGTGAGGCATCTTATGTCATTGGCATTAAGATTCATAGAGACAAATTTAGAGGCATCTTGGGTCTGTCTCAGGAAACCTATATTAATAAAATTTTAGAGAGATTTCGGATGAAGGATTGTTTACCAAGTGTCGCTCCCATTATGAAGGGTGATAGGTTTAGTTTGAACTAATTCCCGAAGAATGACTTTGAAAGGGAACAAATGAAGAACATTCCATATGCTTCTACTGTTGGAAGCGTAATGTATGCTTAGGTCTGCACAAGACCTAACATTGCATTTGTTGTGGGAATGTTGGGACGATATCAGAGTAATCCAGGTTTAGACCACTGGAGAGATGCAAAGAAAGAAATGAGGTACCTTCAAAGAACCAAAAAATGCATGCTTATATATAGATGGACGAACAATTTGGAATTGATTGGCTACTCAGATTCTAACTTTGCTAGATGTGTTGATTCATGCAAATCAACATCATGATACATTTTTATGATGGCCGGTGGAGCTGTATCATGGAGGAGTGCCAAGCAGACTTTGATTACCACTTCCACTATGGAAGCCGAGTTCGTCTCCTGTTTTGAGGTTACTTTACATGGTGTATGGCTTAAGAATTTCATTTCTAGGATTAGAATTATGGATTCTATCTCTAAGCCATTGAGAATATATTGCAACAATTCAGCTGCCGTTTTTATGGCTAAGAACAAAAAAAGTGGGAGTCGAAACAAACACATCGACATTAAGTATTTAGCTATAAGGGAACGTGTTAAAGAAAAGACAGTGATCATTGAGCACGTTAGCACTGAGTTGATGATCGCTGATCCTTTGACTAAGGGCATGCCACCGTTTAAATTCAAGGATCATGTAATGAATATGGGACTTGGTTCCATTATGTAGTTTCTCATTGTATGAACAATGTTATTTTAATGAAATTCTTAAATTTTGTGATGTTTTTCTCATATTTATGTGCACCTTAATTTGATTTGAGAGAATTCATCTGTGTAGGACCAAGAATAAACATAGGGTTTATTCATTAAGAAATTGTTGCCACATAAATTTTAATAGAAATAAATACATTGTAATACATGGAAGATAATACTCATCATTAGAGTACTTATCGCCATGATTCATGTATCTATTACTTAATACAGATTAACAATGGTTTTTAAGATGAGACATTAAGATTGGAAGTATGGACCAAGTGAGAGAATGTTAAGCTCCCTCGATTTCTGGAAACGACCACTTAATTTTTGGAAAGTTGCCTCTCCCAACGTGCCAATTTCTAAAAAATGATCTGCAGTTGTTTCCTTAATTTATGGAAACCAACTGCAGTAATTTCCCTAAATTACCGAAATCAACTGCATATAATTAATTTCTTGTTGGGAGCTACTGAAGTGGTCCATTACTCCCACTGCAGTTCTCTACCATGATTTGTGGAACACTTGACACATAGCCAACAAAAGCTTCATAGAAGCTAGGCTATAAAGATTTATGTTTGGTCCCCAAGCTCAAAAACTCAATCCCCTTCAGTATTACACCATCAAGTTAGAGTGAGCAGAGCTTGGAAGTGCCTTCAGGTTTTCTCCATTGTGTGTGCTCTCAAGCTGAGAGTCTCTCTACCCCTTCGTTGGAAAATCCAAAGTCCCAACCACTACAAGTTATATGCAAAATTATGTGCTCTGGGTAGTCTGCTCGATTTCAACTGGCATCTGTTAATTAATTGAGCAATCTGTTTGCAGTAGAAGTAGCAATTTGTTTATGATTTCTTGCTGGTTTCTATTCGGGCATATTATTTTACTTTGCTATAAAACTTTGTTGAATACTCGTTGCATAAAAAATAAAAAAAATATTTCATAGCCATGGAGTTTCATTACTTCAAGAAAAATATGAAGTTCTAAAGAGTTTCAGCAAAGCAGATTTGAGTTTCAGCAAAACAGATTGGCAGCGAAAGTTTTTCACACAGTGAATCATTTCAACACCAATGGGTGAAGGTATTTAAGATTTACTCGACAATTTTAATTTTTACTTTTCGATTCTTTTAAGTTTTTATTCCGCATTATAGAATCGATATTTAGTCTTACATGATCAGCAACCATGAACTTATCTATCAGCAGCATACGACCTGTGGAATGCTTGATCCTGTAAAATACGCCTTACAGTTTGTTTAATGCTCTTTAGCTCCCGAATCTCTATGTCTTTTTCTTATGTGGGTATTAAAATCCGCAGCCGTTAAGCTACATGAATAGAGGAATGATGAGTTTTTCCATATTTGGCTTAATATATAATATTTGATTCTAATTTCTGCAAATCTTGGTTGCATGCAGATGATGAGCAATACTAAGGAAAGGCGGCACACCCATTGATTCTAATTTTCTGCAAATCTTGGTTGCAGTAATGCAGATCATGGACAATTCTCAAGAAAAGTCACGCACCGAATCCCCATTGGCTGATTTGCATGATTTTTGCAAGATAGAAAAAAAATAATGTCTGGATAATTGCACGATGCTATATCGTTTTGTTTCAGATGATCTCCACAAGTTCTCAATCTTACATCAAGTGTTTGGCGCTTGCAACGTTATCAAATTGATTCAAGTAAGTTGCAGTTTTGGTTTTCGATTTTTTTATATAATGTATTTCGTAGCAGTTTTTATTTATATAATTTACTTCGTAGCAGTTTTTCTTTTGTTTAAATCCCCTTGATCCTCGAAATATCCGGTGCAAGCCTTGAATCACTTAAAATCTTTTCGAATACATTGGTATAAATTTGTTGATTGTGTATCCACTGTAAAACATTTTTCTTAACCGAATGCATATTAAACACATGAAGAGATAAATGATGAAACATAAAATATTATATGGTAATTTTAGGTTTAGGTTTCTGTGATGTGAGTAATTTTGATATAATACTTCTAAATTCATCACATCCAGACTGCAAGTGTCCGGATGATGAGCCGCATTTGGTAGATAAAAACTCCCGATGATGAGACCCACTTGTTACCTAAAAAGCCCCACTTCGTAACTTCTAAAACATAATGCTACGGATTCCTAAATATTACATCAAAATGAGTATATGATAGTGTCAGTTTTTAAGACCATTGCAGTTTTCAATCTCTTCCACCCAAAGATATAAAAGCACCTTGATCTCTCCATCAGGTGCCATATTCTGCTTAACAGTCTACCTAATTAGTTCTCGAGTATCTTCTCCCAAGATCGAATCTGAATTCATCCATTTTCTTTCTCATTTTTTCTTAAAATTCCATCCATCTGGAGCTTTTGGCTTTGTAAATCTGAAGAGATTAGATAGAATACCTTATGCCAATTCGTCTGCCAACTTCATCTTGTTATCCATTATGCTGTGGCAGGATCTTACCCCTGACCAGGGAATTGTTGCAATAAATAGTATGGTCTACGAAGCAAGTGCAAGGCTACGTGATCCTGTTTTCGACTGCACTGGCATAACATGTCAGCTTCAACTCCAAATATCGAACCTGCAATCACAAATAACTGCAACACAGGCATTACTTCAGAAAATGCGTTCCCTGCAAGCCCAAATTCTAGCTTCCACGCCAGGTTTGAGCAAGTTTAATGACACAATCAACGCATCACTAAACGAGGACGACGACCAGGACGAGGATTTAATCAATTCAAATCCGATGGATTAAATAGAGAGAAGTTTCTGAAAGTGAATACCAAAATGATGAATTATGGAGAGTGTATAATTTAATATGTTTGGATTTAATAATTATTTCCACTTGATTAAAATATATAAGAGACAGAAGTTTTTCTATTTGGTATATGGTTTTATTGTGGGGTTGAAATTAAATTATTCGTATTATTTAATATTGTGGTGTTGGAATAGATTTGATTATAAAGTAGAATAGATTTATTTAATTTTGAATTTATTAATTCCTAATCAAAATCAATTCATCAAATATTTTAATATGTAAATTTTATTTTTGAGGGTAGAATTTGAGGAAATGTTTGCACCTATAGAGAATTGATTCTTTTTAGTACTTTTTATTTATATGTTATTAATAATTTTTTCCTAATTAAATTTTTTTTAACATATATATATATTTTTTTTTCAGTTGAAAAAACTATTCTTGGTTTATATTATGTACGAGCACAAACAATTATAGATAAATCATTTTTCTTACATTCAGTGTTGAGTTTTCTTATAGATAAACTATGATCAGAGTACACCATATTGTAACATCTCATATATCTGAGAGTTATGCAAAAAAAACTTTCAAAATTTGCAACTAAAACTTTTTCTTCATCACTATATCTCCTCAGTCCATCTCTAGATCCCCACAGTGTCAGGCTGCCTTATATATGTGTATAGTCTTCGCTCTCTTTTGCATCCGGTGACAAAAACGCAGTGAGGCCCTTGATCCCTATGAAGTATGTTGACCCCCATCATTGAAGCACAAAAATATCCTGCCACCTTATCATTCAGAAAAAATTGAGGACACAGCTCGCCCCATTTCCTGATGCATCAGTAAGTTCATAATGCATCTCACGAAAATTCCCAATCAATCCCTTCTTAGATAGTCGATCCGCTTGAATATTCTTCTCCCAATAAATGTGATTAAAAGAAATGGAGGAAAATTTTCTACTCAGATCTTTAATTCTATCAAGCGAGTCACCTAGATATCTAGGGTTCAGTGAGGTTCCCTTATTCATGTGGTCAATAAGGACCTGAGAATCACTAAATACCCACAACTTGTCTAAATATAGTTGATTTGAGAACCAAAGCAAACTCCATAATGCCAAAATCTCGGCCCTCATATTAGTTGCCAGTCCACCATACAAGTATATTTTGTAATGACAATTTGGAGAAATCATCAGCCCTGCTCTGCAGCCACATCTCATATTCTGAGATTCCCCATCAAGAAAGCCAGCAAGATAGTGAATTTCAAATGGCCTTATTCTTTATTATAAGTCCGATGGAGGCTTCTGTCGAATTCTTAATTTTCCCCAAGTCTGAATAATCTGAAAACTAATTTTTCTAGGTGTGCTTCTGTGTTCATCAAATATCCATCTATTTCTGCAACACCATAAGCACCAATGGAAGATAATGGGGATCTTCCTTAGAGATTTACCTTTTTGAAACCACCAGTTGATGTAGTACTTTGGATTCTCCTAATCCAGTATCAGTAAATTGAAATGTTTGCTCAGCACGTTCTGAATCTCCCGACCAAAAGGACAGAGGTAAAAAAGGTGGAGGTTATCTTCGCTCTCCCTTATACAAAGTTTGCAAATCTCGGGACCAATCTTCCCTTTTCTCTATAGATTTGACCAAGTGGGATTATTATCCCGCCATACTAGCCAAAAAAAATATAATCATTTCTGTCTGTACATTAACCTTCCACATTTCCATGAACCAATTGTTCTGTTCATTTCTGAGCTTGACATTTATAAGTTCTTTGTATATGTCACTTGTTTTAACTTGGAAATTTTTTAGTATTCCTCCACATCTGACCTGGTCTCCCAAATTGTGTCTCCTGAGTCTGAGACACCTTAAATATTCCGTGTATTTCATCCACTCTAATTACATATTCCCATGAAGGTCCAATTCCACAGTCGACATATATCTCGGATCATCACCCACCCAATCCTAGATAGTCTATCCCATGTAGAAAAATATTTTTCCATTAAGATTGGTCACCAGATCCGCACTAAGAATTTGACCATGTGATAAACCACAGATACCGGGTGTCCTATAAGGATTTTTCTTCCATCACCAAAAATCTAGCGCAAGTTTTCAGAGAAATGTACATAAATCTTTATGAAGCCTTTCCATATAATAGACCCCCGTGATATTATTTCCCAACCATTTATATGGACCTCTTCCACACCCATCTGTCTAAGGTACTTGTGTTTTAAAATGTCATTCCATATTCCCAGAGTTTGTAAAAATCTCCATAAAGATTTTATAAGAAGCGCCTTTCCAAATATCTCTAGGTCTAGTATACCCTATCCCCCTTCTTCTTTTGGTTTTTCTAACATATCCCATTGAGCCATATGATATTTCCCTTTCTCTCTTCCCCCACACCAAATGAATTTTGCAGTGAAACTCTGAATACTGTTAATGATTTTCTTAGGGATAATAAAGAGATGTGCCCAATACACGGTAAATTGTTGGAGAACCACCTAAGCCAACACCAGTCTCCCCCCCTTCGAGAGAAATTTTAAAGACCAACCACTGATCCTTCTTTAATATTTTTTCAGCAACCATAGCGAGTCACCCATAAGATATCTTAAGGGTTTCATGTGAAAGTCGAGATATGTAAAACCATCAATAAGGGGAGACATTATGAAATTGAACAGTGAGCCAATGTAATCATATAACACCCAATCACCCTCAGCATAGTATATACAAGACTTACCACCATTTTCCACCATCCCAGATGCATTACTGAATCTTTTAAATATGTCATGAAGAGCTACCCAACATCATTTCATTAAATAACCAAAGATCAGAACTTCGGCAATGAAAAAGTTGTGGGTAATCTCCTTGTGAGAAGTGACCCTGATACCCCTAACTCCCCCAGGTCCACAACCCTCCTAATCTTGAGGCTGAAGGCATCCATCACTAGAATTAATAAGAGTGGCGAGAGGGAAGATCCCCGACGCAGCCCTCTCCCTGGTTTGAAAAACCTCGAGGCAGAACTATTAATGATAATCGCCATTGACGTGCTTCACGCACACCTCATAATCCAATCAACAACTTTTCTATCCATTCCAATCTTGTAGAGGAAAAGTCTCATAAATCCCCAGTCCACCATGTCATAAGCTTTTCTTAAATCCACCTTCATAACCGCTGCATTAAATTTCCTCAAATGTATTGAGTGTAGAATTTCTTGTGTTGCAGCCACAACATCATGAGTGCTTCTATTCTATAGAAAACCTGACTGTTCCGATGTGATGTACCTTGATAGAACCTCCTTCATTATCTCTGCAATAATCTTTGATATAATCTTACGTAACTTATTACATGGAGGAATTGGCCTGTAATCATCGAAAGTGAGAATACCTTTTTTCTTTGGAATTAATGCTAAGAAAATGGAATTTAGCGCACCATGTATCCTACCCGAAATTCTCACTTTTTCCACCATGTTATTTATGTCCATGATGAATTCCTCAGAAAAATGGAGGAAAAAATCCAGAGTCCATCCATCAGGACCCGGGCTCTTATCAGCCGAAAAATATTTAAGCACCCCCGTCGCCTCCTTAGGACTGACTCTTCTCTTAAGTCAGAGTAGATCCTGATCCTCAAACATCTTGGGATAATCCTCCAGAAAACATAACTCATCTGCTATGTCAAGTTCCTCACTGGACTTATACAAATTCATAAACAACTTTACCTCTTCATTTGGATGTCCTTCGTTGTGTAGTGAGAAGTCCCATTTACATCCACCTGCCAAATCATGTTTGCATTCTTTCTTCTTGTGGCATATGCATGAAAGTATTTCATGTTTTTATCGCCCACCTTTAGCCACGTAGTATGAATTTTCAATCTGCATGACTGTTCTTCGACGAGCAAGATATTTCTTTTCTCTAATTCTAAGTTTTTGAGTCTACACCAGTTATCCGAAGACTGATTGCACTCCTCCATTTCTTTTAGGATTAGATCCATAACTACTGCAATTTCCTTTAACTTCGCTATCGTGTGACCCTTATTCCTCTTCTCCCATGCATGCACATCCCTTTTTAAACCCCGTAAAGAGTGTGACAGATGTTCCATTGTCGTCATGTCGGCACTTCTCTTATGAAGTTTCATATAATCTGATCCAGGTGGATATTGGTGGTCACCCGCCTATTCCACTTGGGTCCCCACCATTGTCTCTTTCGGTTTTTTAGTTTCGGCACAATTTACTATTTTTAGCAATCTTTCGGGTCCTGAACTTCCGGAGCCGTTTCGAGGCTATAAACGACATTTTTTGGGAAAATCAATAGCAACATGGGTCCATGGATCGATCTTGCTCACTCAAAATTTGTAGTCCTCGGATATATCTTTCTAACGAAGTATGGATCCTATCAAACGAAGATCGTATGCCAAAGTTACGTCCCCGGGAAGTTGAAACACCAATTTACCCAAACGGGGCCCATAGTTTTGGTGCTTCATCTCCTAGGGTTAAGGTTTTGGCTGTTTAGGATTTCCCATTGTTTCTAAATAATAAATAGGCCCTCGAGCCTCATTGTAACTCAGTTCAGAGGCCTATATCCGCCACATCTCTTCTCAGAGATAGCTACTAGCGCCCTAGCTAGTTTTATTTCCATTCTGTCTGTAAGCAAATTTTAGTTCTTTGATTAATGAAATGAAGTGGTATTTCCATTGCATCTTTGTATTTATGGTTATATGTTTATTCTATTGCGTTCCTGCATAAATCTAGATTAGTGGTATCAGAGGGGTCTGCTTTTTCTCGATCCTTCTTTGCATGTCCCCAATGAGGTCAGGGTATAAGGATTTAGAGCTCGATCTGGTGGAACCCACTACAATAAAAAATCACATTGGTGAGGGGCGAAAATGGTCACCATAAGCTCATTGGTGAGGGTCAAAAGAGCCTTCGTCACCAAAAACTGAATGTCACCAAAGGTGGCGTCGCCGAAAGTATAGGTGTTGTGGTGACATTAAAGGTCCATCACCAATAGTGATTTATAGTGACGAATAGTGACTGTCACCATTTCATATGAGAAATGGTGACGGACAATAGCTTCCATCACCAAAAAACTAAACGTCACTAAAGGTGGCGTCACCAAAAGTATAGGTGTTGTGGTGACATTCAATGTCCATCACCAATAATGATTTATAGTGACGGATAGTGACCGTCACCATTTCGTATGAGCAATGGTGATGGACAATAGTCTCCGTCACCAAAAAACTGAATGTCACCAAAGGTGGCGTCGCTGAAAGTATGTGTTATGGTGACATTCAAGGTCAATCACGAGTATTGATTATAATGACGGATAGTGACCATCACCATTTCATATGAACAACAATGATTTTTTGTGATGGACCTTTCATGGCCGTCACTATTGGTGCATATATATGGCGATGTTCATTGACCGTCACCATAAACACATTGTTGACATCAAGGTCCGTCACGAATAATGACTATAATGACAAACAGTGACCCTCACCATTTCATATAAACAACAACGATTTATGGTGATGGACCTTTGATGGTCGTCACTATTGATGCATATATATGGTGGCATTCGTTGACCATCACCATTTCATATTTTGGTGAGGGTCGAAAAATGTCATCATAAGCTCATTGGTGATGGTCAAAAGAACATCCGTCACCAAAAACTGATCTTCGTCATTCCCTATATATGAATATCAGGGCACGATGGAATCGAACCACCAACCTCCTGCTTGTAAAGCAGGTGCTCTTCCATTGATCTAGCACCCTTTAAAGAATTAGACTTTAAACTACAAATTTCCCCTAAAGGTGCAAAGATACACCAAAGGAATAAGAACCAATAAAATCGAAAGAACTCAGTGTCCTTGCTCCTATTTTTATTCTACAACACTCTGCAAAGTATGATCTTGATCTATGGCGTATTCGTGCCGAGTGGTTCTAATTTAATAGTAAATGTCATATTAGATAAAATAAATGAATAACTGAGAGGCCTTACAGGCTAATTTTTAATCCTTACACAAAAATCTCTTAATATTCAAGTCTATGGAACAACTCATTCAAAATTCAAACTGAAGTAGATTTTAAATGGAAAGCCTAAAACCAGCTAAGTAGTTTACAAGTTAACATTTTGGATATAAATTCTGTTCAATTTATATGACAAGTTATGCCATAACCTTGAAACTAGTTTCTTAGCTAAAAGACTTTCTTAAGTCAATAATGACAAAGAAAGATAGTCATGGCAAGAAAAATTCTCTTTCTTTTTCTAATGAGGGTGCATGTAACTTGATAAAGGTTGTATGAGAGTATCAAACCATAAACAGTTTCACTAAAACATGTAAATGAAAAAGTCTTGTTAAGCAACAAAAGTTTAGTTGAATATATGAAAAGCATCGAGCTAAATGATATAATTAAACTAAAAGTAACTGTAAAAAAATGAAATTGCCATCATATACCATCTAGTTTGGTTAGTTCTTCAGAAAGAGAAAGTGTAATTGCATGATCCATCTCCTCATCTTGATTATGTAATGGACCATCCTGAAAAAAATTGTCCACATACAACAATCAATGTTTTTATATTGGTAAGACTTTTGATATAATCTATCAAAGCATGTACTATGTAGGAGAATAACTGGTATTTGAATTACTTCTCTACTCGCATGTACTACCTTTGGTAGTTGAATTACTTGGAAATAAAAATCCTTATTAGAAGATAACGCAAAGAAAAGAAAAAGCCTTTGAATATGGATGGCCATCTTGATTTTATAGAGTTATAATTGAATACTAAAGGACTAGGAATGTTGCAACGAAATAGATGGATGGAGTGTAATAAAAAGAATTTGGATAATTTAGGTTGCACATATCTTTAAATGGAACCACTTTTTCCTTTTGGATTCCTAGTCTTTAATATGCAAATAAAATTTTCGATTCAACCAAAGAGCACAATATTTTGAAGTCTTAGTTTCCTGAAACAGGGTAAGGACAACATTTGGAAATGGGGATGACTTTTGAAATGACCACTTTCAAAACCTTTGGAAACAGAGCAACGAGCACTTCCACACACAGGTCCAAAAGTCATGACTTAGGAGCATGAGCACACCTAATTCAAGGATGATTAAATATGAAACGAATTGGGTTGCAATTATACTCAATTAAACGTAAAGAAATGATTAAAATCTATATAAATGACTTAGAAGTAAAACATGACAACTTTGGAATATGGTAGAATGTTGGCATAAAAATTTTGTTCATTATACATTCTCTTTCGTTCAGTTTTGATGCTTTACTTCCAAATTAGGTGTTTTATTTGTTGGAGATAGCAATCCTTACATCTAGGTCGAGCCATTAATGATGCCCACAATGAAGGGGCATGTAGCTCAGTAGTACAGCAGCACACTGGCCAAGAGAAAATCTGGGGTAAATCTTACTATGTATAATTTTCAAGACGAGGATAGAGCTAGTTTTGCTTGAGGTTAGCCAGGGTACCTTAGCCAAAGTGTGGCCTAACGAGGGTATTGGAAATAGAAATACACACATCCATGTTGAACCCTTAAGGGCATCCCTCATGAAGGGGCAAGTGGCTCAGTATTAGAGCAATCCCACCAGCCGAGGACTTAAAAGTTTCAGAAATGTTTCAAGTAACAGACATTGTTAATTAGCCTATTATGCTAGACCAAACGGTGGACAAAATGCATTGGAAAGTGTTTGCATGGGCCAAGTGGCTCAGTGTTTGAGTAATCCAACCAACCAAGGACTTAAAAGTTTAGGAAATGTTTCAAGTAACATACAATTGTTAATTAGCCTATTGTGCTAGGCCAAACGGTGGACGACTTGCATTGGAAAGTGTTTGTTGACCAATATTGAGGCCCCATCGAGGTTCGAAAATCAGTTAACCCACCTCATGAAAGGGAAAGCGGCTCAGTGTTAGAGCAATCCAATCCACTAGGGACTTTAAAGTTTTAGAAATGTTTCAATTAATAGAGAATAGTTAATTATACAGTGATATGTGGTTTAACGGTAAGTTTCACTGGGTGAAACTAATGAGACCATGGTTCAAATCCCATTGAGTATATGGCCTCACTGGGTGAAACTAACGAGACCGCGGTTCAAATCCCATTGAGTATATGGCCTACTATGATCTCGCCTCAAGGAGTAGACTCCCCATTTCCTAAAGTCTCCACTCTTGCTAAATCATAAGATCTGGTATATATGGCTTATATCTGGCTTACAGGTTGCTGGATATACTCTTAGTGTTATAAGGCTCTTGCTAAATCATACTACTTGGTATATCTGGCTTACAAGTTGCTAGATATACTCTTGGTGTTATAAGGCAGCCACAAAGGTTGATCCTGGACCTCCCCCAGATTAGTCCAAGGAAGAAAGTTTTTGCTGAGAAATATTGAGGCCCCACCCAGGTTTGAAACTCAGTTAACACACCTAGCGTGTCTGTGGGCAGTTGCATAATGCATTAGGTTCAGGAGTATAGGGTCAGTCCCTCAGACATGACCCTGGGCCTCCTCAGGGACAGGCAGTAAGTTTAGGAATTCTCCTAATACCCAAAAAATAAAAAATAAAGGAAAAAGAAAGAAATTCTCCTAATACTGAAAAAAAAAAGGAAAAAGAAAGAAATAGAAAGAAAAATGACAGTAGTTAATTATTGATTCTCGTGATAAAAAATTAAATAAAAAGAAAACAGACAATAGTTAATTAGTAGTTTCCAACTTTTCACTAGCATGTCCTAACATTTTTTGATGTATATGCAGAAAAACTTTGACTTCAGGATGACTCAGGGGTTTCTTTCTCAAAGTTTACTTGCATGCCAAAAATTGTTCTGATGTCAACCAACATGGATAAAACATGATCATAAAGAGATAAAATATGATAAAAATTCAACAAAAAGCATGGATGAAGTTCCCACTCGACAACAAGACAGACGTGGGAAGAAACATCTAAAGAAAACTTTTTAAGGTTCTGTATTTCCACTCCTTAATGATAGGTTTAATAAAATAATCAGTTCTTAATGAAGGTGCTACCTCCCCGTTAAGTTATAATCTTCTTTTCCCACATTTTAAGAGTAAAAGATAGCATCTCAAGGCACTGGGGATGTTATAAGTGAAATTGTAAGTAGATAGATTGTGATGTTCGGAATTTGTAAGTGACTGGTGTGGACTTCTTAAGCCATGGGTGGTTATTAAGCATGGAGTTAAGCTTGAACCCTGGGGTTTGCCAGTTCATAATTAAGATAAAATATATTCAATGTTCAGAAATTAAAAATTCAGAAGTTGCGTGAAGAGAAACACAGAAGAAGCACCTGGAAAATAGTCTTGGAGAAGAAAGTGTACCCGCAATAGAATGAGCATCAACTCATGCTGAATTTCCAAAGGCCAAAATTATAACCAGTATGTATGGTAGAAGCTGGGAGAACCTAATAAGACTGACCATCCTGGGCAGAAGATGTTTTAGGAGACACCTTGGAGAAGCCAATTGAAGAACCAGTAGGAGAATAGGATGTCTTTATCTTATATAGGTTTGCAACAGGATATGTATTCACTGATCCTTTCTCTGAATCATGGCTCTTCACCGGAGAACAACTTGTGGGTATTGACCTAGAGGTAGAATGAACTCGATTTGTCAATCTTCTGGGAATAAATATGTTGAGAAGAAACGGTTCAGTATTTTCTCCCTTACTCTTACTTGACCCATTTATATAGCTTCCACTTGTCTTCCTCTTGTCCTTCTTTCCTAAACTCCTCTCCTTTGCTTTATGTTTTTCTGTTTGCACTTCCTCATTTGATCTCTTCTGCATGGCAACGTTCTACTCCACCAAATCACTCAGGGAAAATTCATAAGCTGATTCAGGAATTCCTTCAAACATTTTCATGAGCTCTTGTCTGCCTTTGGCAATGTCCTCTGCCCTGGCTGACATGGGGTATGGATATGAAAATGCCGTGTCGATAGATATGGGATAAGAACTTGATCCAGGACGCCATAGCGGAGGAGAGGTACATGAGTTTTCATCTTCTTTATGTTGAATAGCCCATGAGAAAAAACCTGAAGAACCCAATTCAGAATCCATCATGGATCAACCCAATTCATCTCTATTCAAGCAATTTTTTTCTTATAGCTTGCTCTCAAACATTTGTTCTAAATAGCTTGTATTGGGTTTGATCTACCAAATCATCCCCTCCAAATTAGTGCCAACATATATCATGGGTTGATGGGAAATCAATCAACCACACAAAGTTAATGCCAATCTTCCCTGTCTTGCTTAGAAAGCAAACTGGGTCCATAGCATAATTGCGATCTGACTGGTTGTCTCTTGCTCCATTATTTTTGCACCTTAATGTCCCTGTCAATGTTGCTGGCACTTTACCTCTGTGAATTTACTTCAAATTTGACATGCTAAGACCTCGATCATCTCTAGTCGCCCTTAGTGATTCGATCACTTGCATTGATATAAACCAGAAAGAATGCATAGAACATCAAGCAAAACCTATTCCACTGCAAAAATGAGACATCTTACAAGAAAATCAAAACTGATGAATATGACAGCTAGTCCACCTTGTAACGAAACGTCTCTGCACCTAGTGAAAATAAGGATGGCTTTACATATGTTTAAGGTTAACCCGCCCGCTGCTCCTTCCTTTGACTGGTTTTCATGAGAATCCTGGATCTTAAGCTTATAATGGTGGGTGCGAGTGTCCTGTCCTCCTATTAAACCATCATATATCATTCAACAACTAAATCCATGCATTTGCACCATTGTATCTGCGTATGAATTTGCATCAATGTACTGAATTAATATTACTTCAAATTTTGAAATTTTCCTGCAAGATAACAATTATCATTAAAAAAATATGACCAAACATGAAGAAATCTCATGAATCCTTCATATTTATATTGTAATATCCATCTCAGATCGATAGATCCAGAATCTTAAATATTCTTATAACTAGCAATTGCACCAAGAGGTGCAAAGGAACACCATAACATGGATAAGAGAAGTGGGGAGATTTTATAAATAAATAATCAAGCTAAATATACTAAAAATGAAATACAACCCATGTGAGGCTTATTTAAATTCAATTGTTGTGAATTTTCAAGTGAAAGAAAGTTTGTAACTGGTGTCCAGCAAGCAGGACTCACAGAAATTGTTATAGAGAAAAACTTGGAAGTGCAATTGAGGTTTGAGGTTTGATGATGTTGATGAAGCACATATTCTACTTAGTGAAAGTGGCCATTGCGAGGATTATTGGGGTTCAGGCTTCTATAGGCGGGATAATACTTTTGAGCTTGAAACAACTTTGCACAATATATATTTCAGTTCAAATGGTGCAAATACATATAAATCAAGAAATTTGAGACCTTTAAATGTATGGTCAGAAGCAACAACTCCAGAATCTATGCCAATGCTTCTAAAATATATTTGAAAAGAGGAAATTAATTTTATCATTGAAGGAAACTTGTTTGGACCAGACATTGGTGAGTTGATAAGCAACTCAAATAATTGGGCATAGATTATTATGTGGTGCAATTTCAAAGTGCTCAAAGAGTCATTACCTTCTAGATGGCTATATATTTTGGGAGATGGGTTTGAAAATACAAGTAAGAAGAATCAGCCAACGTCTGAACAGTCAGGGATGAATTTTAGAAAAAACACCAAAGATCTGCCAATTTTGTTGAATGCCTCTGAGAAATATGGTTTATTGTTTGTTGTCAATTCCTCCTCAGTCATGAATTGCAGGCATGCACAAAATAAGAATATTCTTATGATTGGTCTCTGTTCTGAAGTGAATAATTTAAAAAAATATACTCATAAGCTAGCAAAAAATACAGATTCAACAAAAGTAAATACGGAAAACAAGAATAGTGGAAATTATGATTTTGGATTTCAAACTGAAGGAGCATATAAGGGCGAGGATGAAGTGATTTTGAAATTTCAGTGGGCAGAGGAGACAGAAAGGATGGGCTGCAGCAAGTTTTTGGAGTCTCGGGATAGAAGAGAAGGGAAAAGAGGCAAACTTCATGTTCAAATTACAGAGTAATGCCCCCTGGAAGGAGAGATTTTGATTCTCTTGTTCAATCTCAGTAGGAAGTAAGCAATGCCTTTGGTCAAGTCGACATTCAATTATCGGATTCTCTATGGGATGAAGGTGATGGAATTAGCCAAGAGAAGCAGCTGGACAGGGTTTCACATGAATATATTGTTTCTTCATAAATGCAATGATTATCGGAATTATGTTCAAATGAAAGAGATGAGAATAGTGTGCAAGAGGCTTCATAATGTTTGATATGCAAAGAATAGAAAATTCAAAATAGTACATCATATGAGGAGGAAGGAAAAAGAAATGTATAGGCAACAAGAATTGGATGGAGGCAGGGAATGAACAAGGAGAATATTCATCTCCATTTATAAGGATTGAAAAAATTTTGGACAATGCCACCCTAGATGTATCTGATCATCCGGTGAGAATTTATTTTAAACACAAACAGATTCAAGGGATGTTGGGTTCTTTATTAGATGAAAATAAGAAAGAAAATGTGGAGGAAAAATTCATTGAATCCAATGGGGATTTTGATGTCGTGGAGGAATTAAGTGGAGTCTTAGTAAAAGGTGCCAAGTGGCAAGGAGGCTATTGCAAGAGTGACAATGAAAGGGATACCATAATATTTGTTAGATGAGAGAAATCAGACATGTTCGATTGTTCCACTGGAAGATGCTCTTCTGGCAGACATCGAGGAAATACCAGATTTTATATTTTATTTAAGAAAGGAAGATCATACAGCAATGCATGCCAAGGAGCCTTCTTAGCAAGATCATTTACCTGCCAAATTGGAAGGAGTGCCAGACCAAGAAGTGGATGGCATTGCACCTTTGTAGTTTCCGTTAATAATCTAGACGCAAGTGATAACGTAGAAGGTGAAATGTGTAAGTTTTCAAGAAAGAGGGATAGATCAATTGAGGAGGCATGAGAGATTAACACTGTGAATGGATCCTCTTATGAAGTGATATATGCTTTGGGATAGAGAGAAAGCCATTGGATGTCAGGCTCTATAGTGAAGCAGCTCAAAGAGGAGTCCCTCAAGAATGTTCATACGACAAATGACAGGAGATTTAAATTCCTTTACAGATCAAAGAAGTGAATGTGCTAGAGTAACTACACATGAAGATATTACATTTGTAAATGGTGCACGGTAGGTTGGAGTTGGTGATTGATGTAAATGATGAAAGTGATGTAAGATGCATGCAACATAGGTTGACTATAAGAATGCAGTAATTGAGGCAACTTGTTCAATTTATGTTGTTTTTGGATGTGAAAAAATCCAGTGGAATTTAAAGTCGTTAGTTGGAGAAATTCACATAGATAATGTAGGGAAGCATAACACAGGGATGTTATAGGAAAAATTTTCTTTGGTGGAAAAACAAGGAGTTTTATATTTCTTACCCCGCAAAGGCATTGTGAAAAGCAGTGTGTTGGTGGAAAAGAGAATAGTTTTGGATTTGTCATTGGAGGAAACCAGTGAGAATGATGTAATAATGCATGCTACATATGCCCTAGATGAAGGTGCTGCAACAGTGCATTTGCAAAGATTGTCATTGTATGCCTGTAAAGAATAAAATTTAGTGAAATATTGAGAAGTTTCTGTGGAGGAAATGGAAGAAATTCTTGTTCGATTATTGGAGAAATATAACAGGGGAGAATTTTGTAGGTGCTTGTCAAGATGCTTTTTTAAAGAATCAAATGCAAGGAATGTTCAGTTCATTTTTGGATGAAATCAGTCAAGCTATTCCACAGAAGCATGCCATGGAGACTACTGAAGCAGACATCGCAGTGGTTGGATTGCAAGAGGTTCCAAAACATTTGGTTCACATTAATGAGAATCCTCATAAGCATGAATTCAATCAAGGGTTTAAAAGAGTCATCTGGATGGATTGCAATTGTTAGGAAATGAAGATGAAAAAATAGTAGTCAATTCTCGATGGATTTTATAAAAAATTTAGACTGCTCATGTGCTTACCAAATGAAAATATCTGACCAAAATTCTAGTTAATAGACACAATGAAAATAATTAGTTGTTGAAAGATTTAGGATCTGTTTATAAAGATGTCATGGAAGAGGAGTTTGCAGTCAGATATGTGGAAATGGTGAACGATAATGAGTGTGTTTGGAAAAAAAAATCTCCTAAGTATGCCCAGGTAAGTGTTACAAAGTTGTCATCAACAACCTTGAGTCAGAGAGAAGAGTCTTCTATGTTACCATGGACTAGTGAAAATATGGCACATACATGTAACCATAAACTAGCTTCTTATATGGAGAAAGCTGAGATAATTTACATGGGCAGTGTAACAACTCGATTTATGGCCTCTGAAGTTCAAGAACCGGAGGATATTTCAAGGCTACATTGTTTCCCTCAGGACAACTTCAGTGAGTACTGTATTATACAATAAAGACATTACTGAGCCAAGTAAAGCTAATTGTGCACAAAAAAAGCGTTATCTGCAATACAAGCACGTGAATTAAAAGAAGGTGGCCATTCTTCTCCACACAAATGAAAAACATCACTTGAAAAACATTTGTCTGTTGGAAGTGCATTCTGTGTAATAACATGTACTTCTAATTACCTAGGTTATGAGGAAGTGGCAACACAGACACTGCATGTTTTTCTTCTTGCCAACTTACAAGTTGAAAAGGCATGTGAACAAGCCACTCACTATCATAATAGTGGATCACAAATTAGGAAATCACTTGGCACTAATATTTTTACTCTTGAAAATTTCCAGGATCTGAATGTTTCATTATTGACAGATTCTAAGAAGTTTGACAAATTTGTCATTGCTAATTTGAGTGAAAGTGATGTACTGAAAAAATCAGAGACTAAAAAAGTTTCTACTTCAATAGAACCTTTAACTTTCCACAAGGTGAGCTATTACAAGTCTTAATTATTTGATCACTAAATATCTAACACCCAAGCATAGTAGAACTCTGTTGGAACATGAATTTTAGCTCCACAATGTCTTTAGTTTCGTAATATGTCATTGCTAATTTGAGTGAATGTGATGCAGTGAAAAACTCAGAGACTAAAAATATATCTATTTCAATAGGACCTTTCCCTTTCCAAAAGTTGAGCTATTATAAGTCTTCATAATTTTATCAGTAAATAGCTAATGTGTATTGTAGAACTCTATTGGGAAATGAATTTTAGTTCTGCAATGTCTTTAGTTAAAAAGTTAAAAACCCAGCAGCCTTTTCCATAGAGAAATTATCTAGTTCAATAGAGATACATCTAGTTCTTTAGGCAGACATAAAATCAAACTGACTTGTAACATAGCCTTGGTCACACTTGGTCAAATTTCTTACAAGAAGCCCTTTAGACAACTTAGGTCTATCTGCCCAAAATTTCGTCATCTTGCCCAAAGATTCAGTCTGCTCAGAGTTTTAACCTTCTGCCCAGAAATAGATCTGACTCAGAGCTCGATCTTCCTCAGAGAATGGGACTCGGTCTGCCTCAGGGCTATCATGAATAGAAGTGTAATCCACTAATTGTGTGTTGAGGAGGACGAGTGGCATATTTCTAGTGTTGATGAGGCCGAATGGTTGTGACCCTTGATGGAGCTGGCTTGATCATTTGGAGGGCTGACTTGCCTTTTTGGGGGCAAAAATAATTTAAATTTGAAAATTCATTTTCCTCTCTTTGATGCCTACATGAAGAATATGTCTTACATATGTCATTATATGCATCTCAACGGCTAAAGTAAAATGACATGAAGAACATGTCTTACATAATTTAAGGGCCAAAATATTAATGATGAAGATCGACCATAGTTACAACTTCAAAAAATTCCCCTATATGAAAGTATGTGACAGAGATGGGGAAGACGGAAAGAAAATCTAGTGGAAGTTGCTTGTGGAATTGCAAAAAGTGGAATTTGAATCAGACAATGGTCCTGATTAATGTTGAAGTTTATTTCTTTAGTTTTCGAATGAAGGAGTTGAATTTTGTGAAGCAATCTCCCAAAGGGAAATTGTAGAGTTTGAGAGGGAACATGATGAAGCATTGTTCGACAAGTTGGAAAGGAAGGGAAACCAAGAAGAAACCTCGAAAAGAGGTTAACATGTTTTCTTAATTGTTGAAGAGTCCTGCAATACATTGGACATTGAATCCTTGGGAAACACGTTTGACACCCCTTCCGATGGAGCTGACATCCGTTACGGTCGTTCATTCTATTGAAATGTTCTCTGCTTCAAAACCATACCTGAAATTCCCACCTCATACGACTCCTCATTTCTTTACAGTAGGTAATATGGGGAGTAATCCGTGGAATTGAAAAAACTCAGATTGTGACCCAATATTATGAATTAACAGGAGCTAGTGTATTTCCAATGAATCTCTAGCCATCCTTCTTGCAAAGATTCTTTTCTGAATACCAAGGATCTTTTGAAGGAAGATGTTCTAGCACAAACCTCGGCAATAATTTGTTCTAATTCCACATATTGATCATTTTGAACCAAAAGAAAACTTTGTGGTGAAATGGTTAAGTTTTGTACTTGATCTATTTAGTCAAATTGCACTAGAATTGTTGCCTTGTAAGTTGAAGGAGACCACTTAAGAAACATATCTGGACAGAGTTGCAGCTGTCACAAGCAGAGCTCATAATTAGCTCTTCTCATCATCCAAATCAATATTATGAAATGAGCAAAGGAGCACTCTAATTCATCTAAATTTGCTCAAGAAATTATGTGGGAAACCATGTGTGCTTTTCTCAGTCACAAGGTTGCAAGAAAGCTGTTCACAACAAATAATAATTGCATGAAAATCACAGTGCAAAGGAGCAAGTAAATTGTTATTATATAAAAATATTTCCTCTCTGGTTGGATGCCAGTTATCATTACCTAGTTATGAGATGATGACCATTCCCTAAAACATTTTCCAAAATTGCATTCAAATGGAGTGCTTTTATGATATATTGTAATTTTTACATTATTTAATAGGGAAATTTATCCTTCTTTGAAACATCCCCTGGGGATATTCTATGCAAGTCACTTGATATATTTTTCCTGCAATTGGAGTAACAATTTGTTTTTTAATGTATAGGTGAAAAAGCTAATCATAGTAGTTTTCTCAGATTCACACCTAAGAAGAGAGTGCCTGCGAAGAATACAAAATACTGAATTCCTTTAATTTGGCTTAAGGTATTTCTAGAAGTTGTCTGAGGCATACTATATTGTGGTTGTACATCATATAGTTTTTCTGTTGAATGAATGTTTTTTTATTGTGTTTCATCTACACCGATTAGTTATGTACCTAGTCTTTCAAGAAATGGGCCAAAGAGTTTGGAATATGCAGAGCATCCTGTGGACCTTAGTTGGTACTTAATGAAATGAAATTGTACATGTGCTCCATGCTGAAGGGACAACTTGGAATCTTCATGCAGGGCAAGCTACCAGAGCGAGTGATAACTAAATAAGTGAAACCGTTAGGAAAAATACCTCGTTGGAATGCAGAAGAGAGTGCATATGGAGAGTAGAAGCTTCTGAATGCCTTTAGTTTCGCTTGAAGATCGTTCTAGATGTAGTCTGGTGGCAGTCAATTAACTGGGGGCATCTTTGTGACTATTTTTTTAGGCATAATATATTGTGGTTGTGTAGGTAACAGCATATATTTTTTCTGTTGCATGCCCTTTGCATGTGCATCATCTTCTTTAATTAAGTTACATGCCTAGTTTTTCCTGAAATTGGCCAAAGAATTCAAAATATTCAGAGCGTCTTGTGGTTCTTACTTGGCTTTTATAGAAATGACATTGTACAGTTTCTCAGTTATTAAGGGACAAGTTCGAATATTCATGCAGGGAAAACTTCTAGAGCAATTGATTATGAAATAAATGACACCTATAGGAAAATATACTCTTATAATGCTGACAGACACAAGTTATTTTCCTAATGTATTCACTCTTAATTTTTCAAGCCAAGCTACATATTTTAAATCTATTTATTCAAGGTGCACTAGAATTGTTACCTCTCAATGTTCCCAGTTCTGATTATTGTGCTTGCAATTTGCAACAAGATTAATTTCATAAACAAGCAACTCTTATTTCGGGATAAAGTTCCATAGTTATTTGGTAGTGTTCGTTACGGGAGAAATAAGCATAATCAAAGCTAGATTGACCATGATCATGGTTCAGGAGACCTTAATTTGGTTGTTTTACTAAAGTACACTACCAAATTTTGATAGTATATCAAATCCATGCTTGAAAATCCAATATCTCTTCCAAAATGTACATTATATATGAGCACGGATAAAATAAATAACTTTCATGATGTATGGCATGGTCCTGAAAGTACTTCTTTGGCTATATGTTTGGTTTATGCCATGATACTGAAAGCACTCCTTTGGCTAAGTGTACCCCCTGCCACACCAAAACCTTTTTGATAATAAATTACTTGACTATCACCAAATGAATCTGTTTTAACATGCTTGGATATAATCTATTGTCTTAAAGAACTCTTGGATGAATTTGTATAAGAATCTCAGCCAACAGCCATTACATCACATCTTGCAAGAAGCCATTTGTCTATCAACTTTCTTGGAGTTTTATTGGGATACTGTATTCAAATGTAAGGTTTTACAACATGCATTCAGTGAGAGGGCCTCAGAGGGAATTAAGATCACATTATTTTCATTTGAAAAATGAAAACACGTATACCAATAAGTTATTTTATTTTCATTTCTCACCTGATAGGGGTTTTGAGCAATCCTTTTCCCAGTGGTTATGAGTTTAGAGTAATGCTAATGAAGTATGGTAACAAAATACATGTATTTAAGTGAATTATATAAATAAGATATCACGGTAAACCTCTATTACTTGAATTAACCAGGGAAGATGCCTCACTTGCTCATGGTATGTGCTAGAATAATTGATTCATTGATTTGTTTCTAATTGTTCAATTTTTTTATTTTTTTGAGGTTTTGGGATTGGAACTGTTTTGGTTAACTCGAAACAATTTCACATGTTTTTGATCTGTTTCCATTGTTTTGATTATAAATCTCCCATCAATTCACATATATGGAGAATCGAAGTACACCATTGATGGGATCAACAACAGATGTGGAATGCAATGTAGAAATAGCGTTGGTTGGGTACAGTGGATCAAGTATCTATTAGGAAAATTTCAAGCCTACACTATTCAGCACATACATATGGAGAAAAATACATGTGCTGACCTTCTCTCCAAAAGAGGGCTAGATTCCACATATGGTGCTATTCAGATCGTGCATTACAGGGCTTCCACTCTGTTTGACTCTCAATCTTTTCCTCTTCCATAATCTACATCAAGCGAGCCTGATCTTCTCAAGCAAGCTAGAATACATTTGTAAGCAAGCGGGATATCCTATTTTCTTATGCTTCTTTTATAGGATATATCTTCATTGTACATACCAGATCCTTTTCTATTTTTTTCCTTTCTCCATATTCTGATTTATGTTGTTTTCAATCAGATGATGTTCCGACTGACCCTCGGTATGTATCTAGGCTCAGTGATGTTCTATTCAGTTACGTATTGGCTGGGTTTTCTGTGGTTGGTATGCGGATTTTTTATGTGTCTTTATGGCCTTTGTATTGTTCTTATGATGGATTTGGTTTGCCTCTTCATGGGGTTCATATATTCCCTGCTATCTGGCATATGCTAGAATGATATGTCTAATGTGCTGGAAAATGATATTTGATCAACAAATATGAACTATTATATATAACAGTGCTTTTTTCCTCCTGAAAAAAAAAAGGTCGAATCAAAATATTTAGCACGTAGGGGTTTCAATCAATGCTGCGGAACTGCGAATTTTTCCTTCTAGGATTATAACCACGATATAATACCTTCAATTCCACTTAGGGTTTCAGAGATATTTATGTTTTTGCTGTGATTACACTTCGAATTCTCTCAAGTCCTCCACTTCCACGTTAATCTACATAGTATTTCTGGTTACATGATATACACAACTCTTTCACCAGTGTGGCAAGGCTTAGAATCTTCCAGAGAAGAGTAAGAAGCATACTAAGTCTGCCATTACCCTAAATTTCGAAAGATTTGGAACTTACATGGAAATATTCAAACAATTTCATTGAAAAACAATTTTACATGCGATGTTCATATAAAATAAAACGGTTTCAATGAAATGGGTTTAATACAAACTCTCACCTGATTCATGGAGGTAACGAAAAACCAAGTAGTTCATCTCGCAGGAAGTGATCTTGATCATGGCCATCCATGCCTCTTCTGATAATCCTACTTGAACCCCTCGATGTAATGCAGCTAATGGAGCTTTCAGTGGTAGTCTCGGGATAGAAATCACCGTGATTGGAGGCACCGAGATTCCAATTTCTTGAGTTCAACCGAGTGTATCAAATCATAGTTGGATAGCATGGACGTGCCCTTCCTCCTTCATTGGACAAACCCTGCAACGTGAGGGAAATAGACAAGGGAAACAAAAAATTTTGATATTTGAAAAACAAAAATCCCATTAACTAGTTTTACTCAAAATCTAAGGAAAAAGGGTTTTGAGAGAGATTATTGAACACAAACTCTACAAGGATTAGGAAACATTGTTTCCTACTAATAAATTTTTTATTATGGTATGGTGGTGTAAAACTTTGCATTAAGTAATAAAGTAATGGGTTACAATGGGGTTGGAAAAGATAAGAGTTGAAAAGACTAAATGGTTATGAAGGACATAAAAGCCAAAAAGTAAGTTGAATAAGTTTTGAGGAAGTAGAGATAATTAATGAGTGGTGGTTGAACTTAATGTGAGAAAATGAAGAAGGCAATGAGGATTCGAAAAAGTAGATTAACTAGGAAGAGAGTAGTGAAGTCAGGATGAGAGAGTTAGAGAATTTCAATGAGAAAGGTGAGTTGGTGAGCGGATGGTTGTGAAAAAAAGGGTTGATGATAAAATATAGCTCAATAAAGAGTGGTATTCAATGCACCTCAATGAGGTCTAATGAACACATTGGAGTGAGGTTATGAGAGATATGTGATTACAAAGTAGCAGGTTGGATGCAATGTAGGATGAGATTTCGGATGAGAAAGAATCAAATGAACTAATGAGAAACCATATCCTAAGGCCAACAGAGGATGAGAACCTAGTAGTGGGCATGGCAATAAACAATAGAAAAGTTGGCCTTATACCAACCCTGCCCCTTATGCTTCTTAAATACAAATAAGTAACACTACACTAGCGTGTTAATAATGGTTCAAGTGCACCTCGTAGTCAGCTTACTTATGGAGGAAAAATAACAATTAGAGGAAGTAGTATTAACAATAGTGCAAGTTTGAATATTAAGAGTAGCACACTTGGGAGTTTTAGTTATTTAGAGAAAAAAAACAAGAGTTTCATGAATTTTAGTACCTATGATGCTTTGAATTATAACCTAGGAGCATGTAAGAGAAATAATATTAGAGTGATGTCCTACTTAAAAAATTTAGTCATATGTAAGTTCTTTGGAGAAAAAACATAATGATCCACATACCTTGATATAAAAAAAACCTTAAAAATATCACTTTTAAAATCTCTTATGTAGTTACCTCATGTCATTCGGGTAGATATCACAATTACTTATGTAAGTAATCGTGTGATCATATTTTTCATTCTCTTAAAGGATCTCTTTCTAGACATGCACCCCATCAAGCATAAATCATCCTAACATATACATTTGAAGTAATATAAATCATCCAATGACTATCCTCAAAATAATTCTCACCCATAGCCTTGGTGATGGTGTAAGGCTCGTATCAAAATGGTATGAGCTTCTTCTAGGAGTTTTTCAATTGCTCTTTATGCAAGGCCAACCATAACTCGTCATCAACCTGAAAATTATGTGGATCCAAATGGATTGTGTATCTACTTGTACTTGGAGTTCGTAACTTTCTATAAAATGTCATGAACTCATTATTGAATTTGTTAGATACATTCCTCAAAATTGGTATCATTTCTTACCTCGTTCCAAGTTTGGGAGGTATCTTCATGTGTTATTCCATGAATATAGCTACATCAATTTGTGTCAATTTTTTGGGACCCCCGAGCACACCTGAAAATACTTGTGGGAAATAGAAATATGAAGAGTTATGTAAAATTTCTGTTGAAAATATGGAAGGATTTCAACATTCGTATGTGGATCCTCACAATTGTATACTCTAAGGACATTTACAATAATCATATGGGTACTTTTTATTTATCAATCTAGGGATGGAAGGCAGTGGATTTGGTCAAGCTTGATGTCTATCATGGACCAGAGGTTAAACCAGAAAATATTGAGGAACCTACTATCCCTATCAAGAAATATGGTCTTTGGCAACCCAAAATGAAGCAAAATATGCTTGAAGAAGAGCTTATGAGTGGATTTTGTTTCAACAGTCTTTTTATAGGGTGCCAAAATCCTCGTCCAAAGGAAGTGATCAACAACAACAACAAAAACCTAGATTATGTTGAAAGGGCTTGCCTAGGTGACTCTGGGAGAACCCGGAGGTGGTCAAACAAAGCTCTTCTAAGTTACAAATCTGAAGAGAAAAAACTGGTGATGTATATGTGGTTTCTCCACTTGGTCTGTATGGAAAATCTTGGCAGAGAGTGTTTACCTTTCTATGTCTTTACGAAAGTAGGTTTTTTGGTCACATAATAAGATCACTACATGTAGGTGATGGTTCTGTAGTAATTTCATAGCCTTATCTTCAGAATGGCTAACAGAGAGGATCAAGTTTGAATAAAGGATATAATTTGATGAATTTGGAGATTTAGAGTTAAAGAAAAAATTGTGGTGATGTTTGGATCAGTGTAGGGTTTTCCATTTTTATAATTTTCTTTGTTGTGCTTTCTACCATGCTACCTAGTTGTTTTCCTATTGCCCTAGCATTTTAAATTTTTTGATGTCTATATCTCTATTGTTTCTGGCCCCATTTGAAATGTCATCCTTATTTGGTAGGTGTTTTCTTCAATATAGTGTGAATATTTTTCCATCACACAGCTTCTGTGGGGTTTGTCTACGCAAATAGCATGTAAGGCCCATTCATCAGGACATTTGATGAAATGAAATGATTATCGATGATCACCAACTAATGGTACCTGTAGAGATTTACTCTAACAATTCTACAGTTTTCCTGTGCCAACAATTATACAACATTTTAACCTCATGAAATAGTCTCCTATGTTCTCTTAGATGATTCTATAAGCACTTATTGTTGTTGTCAAAGCTTTTACTCTCTAGTCCCATTGAGCTATTTTAGTTATTTGTGGACATTGATCTATTTTCATTTCATTTCTTCAATTTTTCTGGCTGTTATGCATTAGATTTGGCCAGTGCCTTCTTTCTTACCTATGTTTTTTCTGCTTAAGCATTCTAGCCAGCCAGAACAACAGGGGCAGGAGGAACCACACAGTCCAGCCAGAGCCTAGCAGGGGCAGTGCAGAGGCAGCAGGAGCCACGCAGGGCTGATGCAGTCCTAGTCAAGGCAGTGCAGGGGCAGTGTAAGCCCTTCAGGTGTGATGCATGCCCTTACTGAGCAGCGCAAAGTCTGACGCAGGCCAGTTAGGCTGACATAGAGGGATTCAGAGTAGCGTATTACTATCGTTTTTATTTCCATATTGGGTGAACCAGTTTTGGTGCCCAGGATTGTTGTACTTAGATTCTGCATAATAATGAAAACCCTCCAGAGCTAGCTACACCGGTTTTCCCACATTGGGTTTTTTCCGGGGATAGTTGTCCAGAAAATCCGTGTGTCACTTTTTCTATGAGCATGTTATTCAGTATTTGATCTGTATGTGTAGGTTGCTAGTTGCATTTACTATTTACTTTGCTAATTTATTGAATATTTCATAAATTAACTTGTAACTTAATTCAAGTAGGAGAAGTAAATCAAGATACTGCAATAGGGTTTCTTAGATTAATGAATTTTCACATTCCCTAGGTCTAGCCCCATTAGGTCACCTAGGGCAACAATTTCCCAGGAATCTAGCTAGAGGAAAACTTATATCTCCTAGAGGCAGTTGTGTTGCTGGGTGCCCTCACTCTCCTCAGAACTTGGGCCAATTTTGATGGTGGAATCTCCGGATACCTCAAGCCCTAGCTCTAGGATCAAGTTTTGCGTAGGTGTTCCCAAGGATAGAACCTAATAGGATCAATTTTACCTATCGAAGTAAAAAAAAATTTCTGATCATTTCCCATCACCTTGTCCAGGATAGGAACATCATTGGTTGCTAAATTCCATCCTCGAACCTGGGCTGGGTCCACTTGGCCCCGTCTGGTCCCATTTGGTGTCAAAGGCCTTTCATTAAGGACCATTTGGGAATCCAAGTTCCCAAAGGATTTTAGGGATTGAGAAATTCCTTAATAATTCTTATTCTTTTCCCTCAACCCTTCAATCCCCCTCCTCTCTCCCTAGAAGATAATTCCCTTGCTTGAAAGGAAAGAAAGTCCCACTCTTTATTTTATCCTAGGGAAAGGGTTTTGAGGGTCACTTCCCACCTATTCATTTACCTATACTCTACAAGTGACTTCCTAAACTATCGGGACTCCACCCATCGATGAAATTCTGTGAAGAGCAAGGATCCTTAGCTATGGTGACAATGGGCTAAGCCTCCATCATTTCCCTTATCCTAGGAATTGCCCTCTCAGGAACCCCTTTTAGATCCACTACTAGTTTGAGTGGTAACAAGTTGTTCACAATTCCATTTGTGAACAACTCTTTGGTATGACTTTTTCCATACTACAGGTCCAAGATGAGAAGTCTAGGGCTATGTAGGCTACCCTTCTTCTCACTGAATCAATCCTCTACAATATAGTGAACTAGGGTGAGTTGGTTGGCCCACTTGACTATTACTTTAGTCCTTCAAAGTATGCACATCCTTAGGCCCTATACACTTGCTCTTCTACCAATATTGTTGTCCTTCACCAGAACAAGAGTCAGGGCTCTTCTTTGACAGTAACCTAACAACCCTCCAATTATACTTGGCCTACCATCAATTTTCCCAACCACAGTCAATTCTTTTTACTAATCTAGGGCTCACAATATTGTCTTCATCTAGGGCTCTTTAAATCTTCCACCGAACAATGGTTTGAGTCCTCTCAAGATCACTATTCTTGTGTATCAAAAATTTTATCTTTTTTGTCCAATCTATGAACAAATAGGAACTACTCCTCTTATCATACTTCTAACAATCTCTAGATGACTGAACTAGGGTAAAAAATCAGCGACTAACAGTGCATTTACTTTCTTTTTATAGGTTTCTTCATATCTTTGTCTAAAAATCTATGGAAACTCAAACTCATCTGCATGTCAATCCATTCTTCATATGGCGCATTTATTCTACATGCTCTATATTATGCTCAGGTTCCACCCTCCTTTGGATCTGTTGTCTCCACAGATACTGAATCTGCAAACCATCTTCCAGTTCTGCGGTCTTTATTGCAGAAATAAACCTCGCTCTAAGGGTCACAACCCATCTTCTTCTATGCAAATTTTCCACAGTCTTGGGGTCATACCTTATGAACTAAACATCCTAGGAAACTATCCTAACTAGGGCATTATACTTATGTACTTCTAATTGTTGTAGAACAAACCCTATCTACACATAGAAAAAAAACGACTCTTGCCTCCATAAGGGACTCGACCTAGCTCATATGGATCCATAGATTCTGGGCATTTCTTTGACTGAATCTTGACATGAACTTCAAATCTCAATGTCGACCCTCAAACTAGGGTTAACTCAGTCAATATTACGCCTGCGTCGACTTCTGTTATGGCTCTAAATTACAATGCAAGCCCTCCTCCATTTATGTTGGTCTTTATCATACACCTTGCGGCCTACTAACCACCACAAGGTAATATGGTATCAACCCTCTCTTATATTTCATGTATAAAATCTAACCAACGAGATTCAATCTAATATTTTAATCATGTACTAAAACAAGATACTGAATCCTTCCTACAATTTGTGGAAACAAAACACAATCGCACAATCACATATAAGTAAGAGAAACAAGTTATTAATCGCACAACACAAGATGTATCTAGGGAAGCAACTGCTCAAAACCCTCTATCTCTATTTTGTATTAATTCAAGGAATCATGAAACAATATAATTCTTAATCTCTCTTGAGATTCTCCAGCACTCTGCCAATTGTCTCCTACTAATCTAGGAAAAATCGGTCTAGTACTTAGCCAATTCTCAGCCTTCCTTCAGCCTGCCTTGCTCACGCAATTCCAATGGATTTATCTCCATATTAATTAGGAAAATCAACCTTCCTTGATTGCGCAATCCATCATGGCATCCCAAGGACTTTATAATTTCACAAGGGAAATTTTATATAAATACAACTGATAGTTATGATCCTCTGAACTGTGTTACAATAAGGATCAAGGGTCTTTTTATTATTTAAATAAGATAAAACCCTAAACAACCAAAAACCTAACCTGAGGAGATGTAACACCAAGATTTTATGGGCCCCGTTGGGGTTAGTTGGGCAACCAACTTCCTGGGGTCGTAACTTGGTCATATGATCTTCGTTTGACACACATGATACCTTGTTAGAAAGATCTCTCTGAGGACTACAAATACTAATATGATCTCTATGAAACTTCCAAACCTTTCATGCCCAAAAAAAATCATTTGGGGCCTCAAAACGGCTCCAAAAATTCAGGACCCAAAAAAATTGACAAAAATAATAAATTGTGCTATAATTAAGGAAACTAAAAAACTAAAAGAGACAATGGCGAGGGCCCAAGTGGAATAGGCGGGTGGCCACCAATATCCACCTCGATCACCTTAAATCGAATTTCTTGAGCTAACTCAATTATCATGACTTGGTTAATTGACACAAGTTGTTATGAGACGAAATTACAATTTATTGTCCAATTTATTTAAGGGAAAAATAAATTAGAAGCCTTACATTCCTCACTCTTGGTACATCAAAATTCCTCACCAGTGTGGGTGCATTTTTTTTTCCTTTCTATTCGCCAATTTCACTGTTTCTTGTTGCAAATTTCAACACTCCCTCTCAACAAGAAAGGAATTCAATCTATCCCTATCCGGTACCTTTGGAATGCTCTGCATTCTACACTTCTCTAGTGTTGTTTGCACCTGCAAATCCTGAAACTGAATAGCCTCTGAAAAAATGAATCAGTATAATGCATCTGTCATCAGAGTCTTTTGACTGCTTCTAGCTACTACACCTGTCTAGTACTAGATTCTCTGCATTGCTGTTGGCATCTGCATCCATGCCCTTTGAACTGTTGCTAACTCTATTTGTGCTCCAGTATTTGACATCTGTCACTCTGATTTCTATCTTGCTGACATCTGACTACATTGATCTAACTGATTCTTCCTACTACTGCTATACTGTGGGCTCCTCATAGCCAGGTTCGATCCATGAGACACACCATCTCAATGGACCTTGCCCAAATTTATTATCTTGGGATTATATCTACACATAACCCCACCTTACACCTCGAGGTATGGCTGCTCCCTCTTCCCATCTGGCTCTAAATTTCCCCCTCATGGATGTCTATGCTTGAGTGGACACTTCCACTCGGTCTCCTCTCTGCTTCTCCAATTGTGGCAGTTACTCCACAACCTTCTGAGACTACTTCTCATGACGATGCATGTTTAGAGGTAATTTATGCTCCCTCTAAACCACCAAGTATCTAAATTTTTCCTTTCTCCTCAAATATTTGCATGCATCTGGTACCTCAAGTGCATATAGGTGCTTGGCACGGGCACAGTGTAATTGTCCCAAAGCTACAAAAAGTTTCTAAAAAAGAGTTGATTTTAAATCGATGATATCTCCGTCATCCGAGCTCGGATTTGACCGATTTTTTTTTCCATTGGGGTTGATTTTCGCAAGGAATCCAAATATTATATTTTTTTTCGAAACTTTTACACCAAAATCTTCAAATATTCTCTACAAACTCACCTCCCAAAAAATTCCTACTCTGATACCATGTAGAAAATATAACCAACGAGATTCAATCTGATATTGTAATCTACTGAAACAAGATACTGAATCCTTCCTATAATTTACGGAAACAAAAAACGATCGCACAATCACACATAAGTAAGAGAAATAAATTATCAATCGCACAAAAAAATGATGTGTTTGGGGAAAGCAAGTAATCAAAACCCCTCTATCTCTATTGTGTATTACGTCAAGGAATCATGAAAAAATACAATGCTTAATCTCTCATGAGATTCTCCAACACTCTGTCAATTGTCTCCTGTTGATCTAGGAAAACTCGGTCTAGTACTTAGCCAATTCTCATCCTTACTTTAGCTTGCCTTTCTCTTGCAATTCCTAGGGAATTAACTCCTTATTAATTAGGAAAATCAGGCTTCCTTGATTACGCAATCCATCATGGCATCCCAATGAATTTATAATTGCACATGGGAAATTTTCTCTGAATACAACTGAGAGTTATGTTCCCTTTAACCTCTGTCTCAATTGGGTATTCCTCGAAACTGACATGCATGCAACTATTAATAGTGAATTATCAGTTATCCGATTGATCACTCATTGTGAATTAAATCTAATTTATTTCACTAGACCTCTCACTAGCTCATCACTCAGTTAGAACTAGTTAAATTGATTTTAACTCATTTAATTGAGTTAATTACACTTGCACCCCACTAATGCATCAACTTCAATTGGACCCCAAAAATATTAGAATCCCTCTAGATGCCTCATATTAGACCCTCAACTCGAATTTTTTGAGCTAACTCGGTCATCATGACTTAATTAACTGACACAAGTTGTTATGAGATGAAATTAAAATTTATTGTCCAATTTATTTAAGGGAAAAATAAATTATACGCCCCACATTCCTCACTCCTGGTGCATCAAAATTCCTCACCAGTGTGGGTGCATTTTTTTTGTCATTTTTGGCTTCCAATCTCACTGTTTCTTGTTGCAAATTTCAACATTTCAGAATTTGATACGACCTTCACACAAAGACACTGTTGAAATCACATGCCCAGATTCTCATGAGAAACCTCTCTTAAGCTTGATCTTCCAGAAGAGGACCAACAATATTCCATCCTACTTCCTAGTGCAAAATGACCATTAAGGTATGAAACATTCTTCTGAACCCTCACATGATGGTCTTGCTCTTGGAGGATGATCAGAACCTCCATTTAGCAACCCTTACTCGGCCCTCGTACTCCACCTACTTTAGGACTACATCTCTCTTCACCCCCTTGATGTGCCAGATGGTGGGAATACATGTCAAACATGCTAAGAGGTGCCAAGTGATAAGGCATGCCAAAATGTGCAAGGGTGTGTCAATGTGTGTCAAGGACTGTTAAGACAACAAAAGGGAGAAAAAAGTTAAACTACAAGGAATTGAACACATAAGAGGGTTAATAATTCATCAATTTACCTTTTCCAAGAGGTGCATGCTAGGCACACCAACACTAGGTAGCAATAGGTGCCAAGTGAAAAGTCTTAATGCATTCTAAGTGCCAAGTATTCCTTTGTTGGTTCTCACCTACTTTCCAACAATTGATCTTCACAATTAAATTTAATATTAAACCATGCTAAATCATACCAAGGCATCTCAACGTATTCCATACATGCTAAGACTTTCCAAGAGTCAACACGTGCCAAGTGCCAATATGTGTCAGGGACTAGTGTTATGCATGTGATGAAGTGGAAGGGAATGTTGAAGAGTGCTAAGGTGTGCTAGAGAGTGATAATGCATGTTGATGAGTGTTAAGGAGTACTAGGAAAAAACATTGAGTGAGCACTAGGTAAAAATTCATGGAAGTTAATGAATATGAGGAACGTGTACTGCCAGAGACTAGTGTTAATGGTCAATGTTAGTTGTCATGCAAAGGAGGGAGTGACAAGGTATGCTAAGCATTGGTAAGGCATGCTAGGGAATATCAAGGCATGTTAAGAATTCCCAAAGTGTGCTTGGGAGTTCCAAGGTGTGCTAATTATATCATGTGCCAATCAATAGTGCCAAGATATGCCAATACATGCTAGGTGCTAAGTATGTGGCGCAGGGTGCCAGGGTATGTCAATATGTGTCAAGGCAACAAAAGGAAGAACCAATAAGAGGGTTAATAAGTTAGGACTTTATCTTTTTGAAAAGGGGCATGCTAGGCACACTAATAATAGGTCCCAATACATGCCAAGTGGCATTGTGTGCCAAGTGATAATGTATGTCAATGCATTCAACCAAGGTGTTCCAGGGCATGCTAGGGACTATATGCAGCATGCCAACACATGCTAGGAGAGTTCCATGTTGTGCTAGCGCATGCCACCATGTGCTTGGGTGTCAGTGTCATCACAAGATGTTCTAGGTACAAAGATGTTTCAGGACATGTGGGGTGCTAAGAAATGTTAGTGTGTGCCAAAGCATTAATTTAAGGTGTGCCCATATTGTTGAGGATTGTTAGTTATTTCTCATTAATAGAATTTTCAAAGCTCGATTATGTATTAAATAATATATTTCCTACACACAATAGTGGAACTTTATCTAAATGGAATTTTCTAGATAATTAACTTAATAGATACGAATCATGTGTTGACTCATAGGAAATCTCTATTCGACTAGTCATTACTTGAGCAAAATGATATACACTTATTACTTCTTAAAAATTGACTGACCCTAACCACTATGGCCTTGGACATATCATAAAAAATGCTCCACAATAATGGTATTAAATCGTTATCTTTTGAAAAAAAATATATGAATAGGCACATAGCATCATCAAAAACTCATTGGAATGATCAATGATGATGGACATTTTTTGATTGTCACCAAAGTAACAAAAAGAGCATTGGTGAGCGTCATTAAAAGTTCATCACTAGAAGTGTCACGAAAGAGATAATTAGTGATGGGCCTTTCACGACCCTCACCAAAAGTGAAATGTCTTTGGTGATGGACCATAAAGGACCATCACTATATACACTTACGGTGATGGTTTTTAGTGATCAATGATGATGGACATTTTTTGACCGTCACCAAAAGTAAGAAAAAGAGAATTGGTGAGGGTCATTAAAATTTCGTCACTAGAAGTGTCACCAAAGAGAGAATTAGTGATGGGCCTTTAATGACCCTCACCAAAAGTGTCATTGAAAATTTCTTTGGTGACGGACCAGAAAGGACCATCACTATATACACTTACAGTGACGGTTTTTTAATGACCGTCACCATATGTGACATTGGTGACGGACCTTAAAGGTCCGTCACAAGCATGACCCTCACCAATGTGCTTTTTTATTGTAGTGACCTTTTCAAGATTAGCCTCGCAAACCCCGACGGATGCCCATGGGGGGCGAAAAGAAAGATGAGGGAGCAAGATATCCCATCAAAATATTGCTCGATGAGGCCCTCAGAAAACAAAGGAACTGATGATGGTTAAATTTTCCCAGATCCTTCAACGGTTGCCCATTGAAAGTGCATCTACATCCAGCAGCCACTCTAGAGGTGCGACTCCTTTTAAGGTACAAGTAAATTTTGACATTTCCATATTTGAGGGTCCAATAGATGCAGATGTCGTAGATAGATGGTTTAATCTATTGGAAGGATATTTCACGGTTCATGAATTTTCCGACCAGGAGAAGATTATTGTTGCACTCCTCAAAGCTACCCCCCATGTCAAGGATTGGTGGGAAACCCACTGTGAGAAAAAGGACGAGACAGAACCCTCTCTGTTCTCGGCCGTACCCACTTGGAATTATTTCCGAGATGCCATCAAGGAACAATAATATCCCGTGGGGAGCTATGAGGACAAGTACATACAATGGACCATGCTACGACAACAAAGGGATCAAGATGTGCATGAGCTGACGAATCTGTTCCATACCCTGCATACAAAGTTGGGTATCAAAGATTCAGAGAAACATCTGGTGCTAAAGTATCACAATTGTCTGCACAAATACATTCAGGAGGAAATGGAGTTCCTTGACATCTCCTCGCTTGGTACGACATACCAGTATGCTTCCAAGATTGAACATAAATTCAAACAGAAGAAGAGAGACTTTGGATCTGCGAATCAAAAGCAAGGGAAAGGTGCTCCCAAACCATAGAACAAAGGATAGAGCCAAGGCATGGTAGCTCAAGACAACTTGTCAAAGCCACAAGCAAATAAAAACACCACAAAGCCAAAGAAGGACATGGGAAAGTGGTGTGATTTCCATTAGAGCTCCACTCACAACACAAGTAAGTGTCGGGCCAAGCAGTCGCTGGTGGCCGAGATTAGGGCTTATGAGTCAGATGAATGCTCCGACTCTGAATCAGAACCTAACAAGGGGAATGACAAAGGGAAACAGATTATTGATGCAGAGCCCAATTCCACTGTTGCCACTATGAAGATCCAGAAGGAGGAACCAGAAGATCCAAAGGAGGAGGAACATCTCTTCCACTCCCAGATGTGGGTAAAGGGCTCCCTGGTACAGTTCATTGTCAACAATGGGAACCAAAAGTACCTCATTTCAGCAGATGCCGTGAAGCGGTTGGGCTTGCCGACCACAGCTCACCCATATCCATACACCATCGGGTGGCTTCACCAAGGATGAGATCTCCGCGTCAGCCAGCAGTGCCGCCTTCCCTATAGCATCAAGCCCTTCACGAATGAGGTATTATGTGACGTTTCTCCTATTGATGTTTCTGATATATTATTAGGACAACCATACTTGTGGAAGCGTCATGCTATGTATGAGTCTCGGCCTCGCTCTGTTATTGTTACTTTGGGAAATAAATTGTACAGGATACCAGAGGTACCACCTCCTGCCACTATCCCTTCGGTTACTACAAAACAATGCAGTAAGCTCATTTCCCAAACCAGGAAATTCATTTTCCTGATGATCCGCCCCCAGGGAAAGAAGAAGACTATGGCCATGACCTCCAGACAGGGCTCCTCTCCACGACAACAACAAATGGATAAGGTTGTGGAGGAGTACGGGGACATCCTCACCTCACCCATAGGGGTTCCTCTGCGCTGTCAGGTCAAGCACCCGATTGATCTGACCCCAGGTGCACCACTACCCAATGGACTGACCTATCAGCGCTCTGTTCTGGAGAATGATGAAATCAAGAGGCAGATTCAGGAGCTGTTGCAGAAAGGTCACATCCGACTAAGTTCACTGCCTTGTGGGAGCCTGATCGTGTTGGTACAGAAGAAGGATGGGATGTGGAGACTCTGTATTGACTATCGGGTGCTGAACAAGATCATTGTTCGGAATAGGTACTCAATCCCACGGATTGATGACCTTTTGGACCAACTCAAAGGTGCAAAATATTTCAGCAAGATCGACTTGAAGTCTGGGTATCACCAGGTACCAATTGAACCTTCCGATGTGTGGAAGACTGCCTTCAAATCCAAGGAAGGCCTTTTCGAATGGCTGGTCATGCCTTTCGGGTTGACGAATGCTCCCGCAACCTTCATGAGGTTGATGGACGACATCTTGCGGCCAGTCACCAACTCATTTGTAGTGGTGTACTTGGATGAAATTCTGATCTTCAGCCAGACTTGGGAAGAGCACCTTCACCACATCCGACAAGTCCTCCAAACACTACAGCAACACAAGTTGTGTGCCAATTTGGAGAAATGCAATTTTGGCATGACCCAGGTTCAATATGTGGGATACATTATTGATGAAAGGGGGGTGCATGTGGATCCAACCAAGATCCAAGTCATTTGGGATTGGCCAACCCCAACCACTATAACAAAGCTTCGTAGCTTTCTAGGTCTTGCTAATTTCTATCGTAGGTTCATGTTGAGATTCTCTCATATCACTTGGCCCTTGAGTCAAGTCACCAAGGGAAGAGCGAGAGCAAAATTCTTTTGGTCGGAACCTCAACAGAAGGTGTTCACAGAATTGAAAAATTGCCTCTGTTCTCCCCCAATGCTCACATTACCAGACATGCAACAACCATTTGAGATCGAGACAGATGCCTCTGACTATGCTATTGGGGAAATTCTTACTCAACAGGGACATCCAGTGGCATATCACAGTGAGACATTGTCTGACACAGTTCGCAAGTATCCCACTTATGAAAAAGAAATGTATTCCATTGTGCAAGCTTGTCAACAATGGAAGCATTACATTTTGGGGAAGGAAAAAATCATCCACACAAACCACCAGCCCCTACAATTCATACAGACACAAGGGAAGTTGCAGAATGATCACCATCAGAAGTGGTCCACATATCTGCAACAGTTTCATTTGAACATCAACTATAAGAAGGGTAGCACCAATAATGTTGCAGACTGCCTCAGCTGACCACCGATCGTGGCGCTCACCACCGTTCTCAACTCTGGTGGGGACGAGACTTCTAATTGGCCACTTCTCTATGAGAGCGACCCAGAATTTGGCCACACTTACAAGGCACTCTTGGGGGGTATGCAAGTTCCAAATTTTCACCTGCAAGATGCACTTTTATGTCACCTAGGACACCTTTGTGTTCCTTCAAGCGAGCGTGCCAAGATGATATGTGAATCACACTACACTCGAGTCACTGGGCATTTCGGAGTCAAGAAAATAGTAGCAATACTGTAGAAGTATTTCTATTGGCCGAACCTTCGAAAGGATATCGGGAAGCACATCAGATCCTACACTGCTTATGCCATTGCCAAAATGAACATCAAGAAGCAAGGCCTCTATACTCTGCTACCTACCCCTAGTCGACCTTGGGAATCCATCTCCATGGATTACATGTCAGGCCTGCCTTCTACTAAGCATGGAAATTACTATGTTTTCGTGGTCGTCGACAGATTCTCGAAGATGGCCATTATGGCGACCTGCCAGAAGAATATCACAGCTGAAGCCACTGCGAAACTCTTCTTTGAACGAGTGTGGGTGCACTTTTGGATCCCATAGTCTATTATATCAGATCGAGATATCAGGTTCCTTAGCACATTTTGGTCTAGCCTCTGGTCAATGCTAAACACCAAGCTCACCAATTCTACAGCTTTCCATCCCCAAACAAATGGCTAGACAGAGGTCATCAACAGAATGATTGTACATATTTTGTGCATGTACAATTCAAAGCATCCACGCACATGGGACAAGAGCCTCCCCTATCTACAACATAGTTATAACCAGGCTCTCCACAGTTCAATCGGCCATAGCCCCTTTCAGGTGGGCTTGGGATTCCAGCCATTATGTCCCATTGACGTAGCCATGCCATTTGCGGCTACTCATGCCGATTCGGCTCATGTCTAGTCTGAAGTTGACAAAGAAAATATCTTCATCGAGCGCATTCAACACATCCGCCAATAGGTTCATGACATATTGGACAGAGCCAATGCTATGTACAAGCAACGCCATGATCAACATCGAGTACCACACAACTTCCAGGTGGGCAACAAAGTATGGCTACATTTGCAGAAGGAGCGCCTCACTAGACCCCACCGCAAGCTTCACCTGCTCCAATACGGGTTGTACACTATCACCAAGGCTGTAGGGAACAATGCCTTCGAACTCACTATTCCACCATTCCTTGGTCTGCACCCAGTATTCAATGTGGACCGCCTTCGTCCTTACTTCCCACCTCTATTGGACACCTCTGACATTGCAAAACAACTCACACCAATAGATTTAAACCTAGACTGCATGGAACAGGCCACCACAGATTGTATCATGGACATGCAAATCAAGAACACGTGCCAACAGAAGATCCAACTATATTGGGTTGTCAAAGCTGGCCAACTCCTGCACCAAGGAAAGTGGTTCACCACGGACCAAGTTCAACAGAAATTTCCTCATCTCATGGAGGGACTTAACGCAATGGGGACCATTGCTTCCTAAGGGGGGAGGAAAAATTATCTGGATTTATGCAGGAACACAATAGAATAAACATATAACCATAAATATAAATATGCAGCGGAAATAACACTTCATTTCATTAATCAAAAAACTAAAATTTGCTTACAAACAGAATGGAAATAAAACTAGCTAGGGCGCTAGTAGGTATCTCTGAGAAGAGATGTGGTATCTACAGGCCTCTGAACTGAGTTAGAATGAGGCTTGAGGGCCTATTTATTATTTCAAAACAATGGGAAATCCTAAACAGCCAAAACCCTAACCCGGAGATGAAGCTCCAAAACTCTGGGCCCCATTTGGGTCAATTGGTGTTTCAACTTCCCGAGGACGTAACTTTGGCATACAATCTCAATTTGATGTGATCCATACCTCGTTAGAAATATCTATCCAAGGAATACAAATTTTCAGTGAGAAACATCGGTCCATGGTCCCATGTTGCTCTTGGTTTTCCCAAAAAATGTCGTTTAGGGCCTCAAAACGGCTCCGAAAGTTCAGGACCCGAAAAACTACTAAAAATAGTAAGTTGTGCCGAAACTAAAAAAATGAAAGAGAAAATGGTGGGGACCCAAGTGGAATAGGCGGGTGACCACAAATATCCACTTGGATCATAATCTCTTACGAGTTTGTTAAAATTAACATCATCTAGCCACACCCTGTTGAACTTGAAAGGGTACCCACCCAATCTAGTTTCAAATTTCCACTCAAGGGATATCGGTATGTGATCCGATATGATGATGTCTTCTGCCTTCACTGATAGAATACCCATCTGAGACATAAATCTAGCCTGAGCCAAAAATCTATAGATCCTTTTCCCTATAAAATCTTGGCCCTTCCTTCCATTGAACCAAGTCAGGAAATTATTTGTCAATTTTATGTCACAAAGATTAGCTTCACTAAATAAAATCTCGAGGAAACCAGAAAGTGCTTCATTCTTGCCCTAGTCCCCCCATGTATTATCCACATGGAGGGTACAATTGAAATCACCTGCAGTTATCGAATAATCCAGTAGAATAATTCCGCATCCCTCAATCGTTTTCCAGAAATTAAGTCTATCATGATACGGGGCATATAAATTGATGAGATGTACTCTTTATCTAAAACCTCTGAAATAACCAGTTAGCGTGATATCGCCGAAAAAACTAAAAGCCTTCAAAGCAGCCCATCTAGGATCCCAGATCGCAACCAGACCACTAGTTCTACCCTATGCGTCTTCGCGACCATATGCCATGTTGGGAACATGGCACGAAATAAAGAGATTGTGCATTCAGCCGAGTGCATAGTCTCTTGTATGAAAATCAAGCTAGGATTTAAACACTTAAAGATATCCCGAAGAGATACAAATTTTTCATGAGCCCCCAACCCCTATAAGTTCAAGGAACAGATCAACATCAAGGGACTGCAGATGAGGGTACCAGCGCTCTAAGGACCCTATCAATGGCCTAGGACACTGGGACGCCTATGAAATTCCCAATTAGTAATTATGATTCATATCCCGATACTGAAATACACTTCTTCTTCACCCTAGTTATTCCCTTTCCTTTCCTAATGGTGACATTAGATTTTGACAGCGAGCTGATATTAATGGGCGGAGATGATGAAAAGCCAGTGTCAACCTTCAAAGGGGCAAGTTGGGCATCAGGGTCAAGTAGCACCAGTTCCAAATCACTCCCGATTGAGTTTCGAGGGGATGGAGGAGCATCGTCAATCGCAGGAGAGTGAGGAGGGATAGCATTCAACATGGGAATGGAGGTCGGGGAATTGAAAAGAGGTCGGGCCAAAGTCAGTTGGCGACTATTCACAACCCGGGGTATATCAGGTAGGGGAAGGGAAATCCTTCCAATCACCACTGGCAGCCCAGGACAGAGGTGTGATAGACCTCGAATATTCCACCCTCATGATTAAGAATAAGGGGAACTAGAATGACACTAACCCCCAATATTAACAGGCTCTTCATTCCCACCTGAAAAATTTACATGTGCGCTAGAGGGAAAAGGAAGGATAGAATCCAACTTACCCATAGAGGGAGGCGAAGACTGCAATAATCCCTGTTGATTACATGGAGAGACGCCGCAATCA
The DNA here is from genome assembly GCA_034641835.2 of Pinus albicaulis. Taxonomy (NCBI): domain Eukaryota; kingdom Viridiplantae; phylum Streptophyta; class Pinopsida; order Pinales; family Pinaceae; genus Pinus; species Pinus albicaulis. The sequence goes on along the minus strand of CM076581.1, from coordinate 327,052,369 downwards.
TATTCATCAACCTGACCACGAGCGTATTTCTTGTTCTTCACAGTATAATTCTATCTCCACCGATGGTAGAGGCGCATCATATGTCTTGTCTCGTGATAGAGATGAAACCGAAAAGGGTTTTTCCACTAGTAAAGTAACTATCGATAAACCACCTCTTCCCATTTTAGATCAATGTGGGTAGGTAACCCCTCAGATAAAGGAACCTCAACCAACAGCCACACCACATGCTTTTCTAACACACCAATGCATTTTGGATCAACAAAACGACATGTACTAATGTTGTTCCCTATTTCTGTAAGAACCTGAATAGAACAAAATTGCAATGGTAATCTAAGCAGCTTAACCCATGTAAGGTTATTTTTAGGTGCGTTCTTGGTGGGATGAAAACCTGCATCCCATCTATGGAGTGCAAAGAAGCATCGCTCGTGAACCCATGTCCTTCTCAAAACCTCACACACGTCCTTAGTTTTTATGAAGTGGGAACAAAACCTTCCATTCTGTAATTTGCTAACCCTCAGCGAATAACCCAAGAGCTTCTTCTAGGCTTCCATCACCCAATTCAACATATTCCACTTACTAAATTTTTTGAATTGACACCATCCCACAAGTGCATGAATCATCAAGCTCTCAACCCTTTTCCGCATGACCTCACTACCAAAGCTTAAAAATCTACATCCCTCAGTTGGCTTGAAAGGCTTCATAGCACGACGTGGTTTATCACAGTCTCGAGCATGTCTCTAATGTGGTTCTTGTTTGGAAGAAGTTCCACCAGGAGAAATTAGATGGTTGACATATCGAGAAATGGATTCTATAGTATGAGGACTTCTAGCATTAAGGTTGCCACGTGTAGATTGGAGTCTGCCACCCTCTGCCAGCTCAAATACATGCATAAAGGCCTCGTCAAAGTCATTCGACTCATAGTACACTATTAATTTAGCTAGATCTGTCATAAATTTAACCCAGGTTCATTAATGATCAAAAGGATAGAAACGAGATTATCGTGTATTTAGATGAGACGAGATCACCCAGGGAAACGCAACGTGGGTCCCTATATCACTAGTATAGCCCCTTATTATTGTTAGTGTAAACCCCTTATTGTTATTATTGTACCCTTGTAACCCCCATTTTGTTATTATTGTGCCCTTAAATTATTATTGTTAGGTCGGCTAGGATTACATTGTGGCCCACTAGGATTACATTATGGCCACATGGACTCCTATATATATAGAAAGGAGGTTTTGTAAATTGTATCATCCAAGAATTGTTCATTTATGTAATGTATTGGAGGTTGCCCCCTCGAAGTGGCTCATTTATAAGGCGTTTATATCTCTTTTCTTCTCTTTTTGGAGCTGGTTACACAACATTTGGTATCGGAGCTTGGGATTCTAGGGTTTCGCTGCTCCAAACAGGTCATCGTGGAATTTTCGCTATAACTTTTTTTCTACGAAGTTTCAGAAGCTGAAATTTTTATGGTGCGAAGCTGAAATCCTGAGGAAGATTTTCTAAAAATTTCAGAGCTTGGTTCGCAATATTTTCGGAGATATCATCTGTGGAAGTTAGGTCTTGTTTCAAGATCCTAAACAGGTCATCGTGGAATTTTCGCTATAAATCTGTTTCTACGAAGGTTCAGAATCTGAAATTCATATGGTGCGAAGCTGAAATCCTGAGGAAATTCGTCAAAAAATTTCAGAGCTTGGTTCGCAATATTTTTGGAGATATGATCGGTGGAAGGTAGTGCTTTTTCAGGCTCCTGAATTTCATCTCAAAGAGGTGATCGTGGGAAAAGTTCAATAACTCTCTCTCTGGGCATCAGATTGGAGTGCCGTAGAAATTGGTCGAAAGTAAATAGACTATAGTTTCTTGGTTATCAATTTTAGAGACAAATGACAAAATAGTGACACGTGGCAAGTCATACAAGTTCACTCTACTGAACGAGTCCATAATTAGGTCATTGTGGGAGATTGGACACAACTTTGTCTTGGAGAATCCAAATTAGGTCAGACCTGTGGAATTCAAAAGATAATTAGGAGGATAATTTAGTCTTTGAATTTCAGATACGAGAAGAGCCACAATCACATAGATAATACAATTTCAATATCAAGCTCCTGAAAGCAAGTAAAAGATATCGATGTTGGATTATAAAATGGCCCCAAAAAAGAATTCAAAACACCCAGTAAGCCTTTGGAAAGCTCTACTATGAATCATGAAGACGAAGAATTGCAACATGATCTATCAAAATTACAGGAAACAGTACAACAAATTTCACTCTTTCATGAAACAACAAAAAATGAAATGGAAGTTTTGAAGAAAGGCATGGAAGCTAAGATGGATGAGGCATGGAAGCTAAGATGGATGGCATGCAAGCTAAGATGGATGGCGTGGAAGCTAAGATGGATGGCATGGAGGTTGGCATGGAATCTAAGATGGATGACATGGAAGCTAAGATCGATGAGAAAATGGAAAACATGAAGAATTTTCTAAAAGTAGACATGGAAGGTTTGACAAAGTTGATACAAGAAAGGTTTCCTAATGGTGAAAATATAGTAGAAGAACCTCATGATGAGAACAAAATAAATGTTAATTGTGATTTCATAAACTTTAATGTTGGCGGGAAGAACCACCATATTCCAAAGATGGATATGAGGAAGTTTGATGGAAAGGATCCTGTAACATGGATACTACAGATGGAGCAATATTTTGATCTCCATAATGTTCAAAACACACAAAAGGTACGCATTGCAACTTTACATTTAGAACAAAATACATTTGTATGGTATCGATGGCTTTGCTCCCGTAAAAAATTGTCACTTGGTCAATTTTTACGGAAGAAATGATAGCACATTATGAGGATACAAAGAGAAACACCTTCTTTAGCCAATTGATAAATCTCAAACAAAAGGGTTTAGTGGGGCGACACATTGGGGAATTCCAAAAATTGAATATAAGGGTAACTGATATTCCAGAGGAACACAGGATCGATCTCTTCATAGGCACTTTAAAGGATAATATCCAACATGAAGTTCGTGTTTTGGAACCAGATTCATTGGAGAAGGCATTCAGGTTGGCAAGAAAAGTTGAATGTAAAATAATGGCGACAAGGAAGCCTACCACTCAATTCTATAAAGAAGGAAGTGTTGCTACGCCTAGATTTCCACAACCTACAAGGTTGACACCACAACAATTGGAAGAAAAAAGAACAAAAGGGCTTTGCTACAGTTGTGATAGAAAATACACTAAAGGTCAGAAGTGTGCTGAGAAGAAATTATTTTACATAGATTGTGAAGAGGAAGAAGAAAATGAACAAGAAGAGGATATACACCAGGAACCAACCCTAGAAGAGGAAGAAATGAATCCGACCATATCGTGTAATGCACTAGCAGGAATTACCACTCCTCAAGCTCTCAAGATAGAAGGACAAATCAAGAAGAAAAAGGTAATAGTGTTGATTGATTCAGGTAGCACCCATAATTTTATTCATTGTAAGGTAGCCAAGGAATTAAATTGTTTCCTATACCCAACACCAGAATGTCAAGTGATGGTTGCAAATGGAGGAACTATAAATTGCTCTGGAAAATGCCATAATATCAAGCTAACCATGGGGGAATATGTATTGACTAGTCCAATGCTTTCCATTCCTATGGGAGGTGCTGATGTTATACTAGGAGTACAATGGTTACAATCTTTGGGAACGGTAGCTTTTAATTTTCAAGAACTTTTCTTGAAATTTTTTTCAGAAGGAAAGGAAGTCGAATTACGGGGTATTGAAGGGAAGCCGGGAAGGATAATAAGCTCTAATGTCATGACAAAGCTTCTAAAGAAAGAACAACGAGGCGTAATTGCAGAATTATGCTCACTAGAAGTTCCGACATCAAAATCATCTATTTCTGCAGATCTCCAACAAGTCTTGGACAATCATTCCAAGGTGTTTGAAACTCCCAAAGGACTCCCACCTATTCGTGATCATGATGATGCTATTCATTTGATTCCAGGAAGTGTTCCTCCAAACATCAGGCCTTATAGATATCCTTACTTCCAAAAGAGCGAAATTGAACGTATGATTGCAGAAATGTTAGAGGCGGGTATAATTCAACCTAGTCAAAGTTCTTTCTCTGCTCCTGTAGTATTGGTACACAAGAAGGATGGATCATGGGGAATGTGTCCAGATTATAGGGAGCTCAATAAGCTCACCATTAAAGACAAATTTCCCATTCCTGTGATTGATGAATTATTGGATGAATTACATGGAGCAATTTAGTTTACCAAGTTGGATCTTCGTTCAGGATATCATCAAATTAGAATGAAGACTGAAGATATTCCAAAAACAGCATTTCGAACTCATGAGGGTCATTATGAATTTTTGGTCATGCCTTTTGGCCTTACCAATGCACCTTCTACATTTAAAGGGTTGATGAATTCCATTTTCAAACCCTTCCTTAGAAAATTTGTGCCAGTATTTTTTGATGATATACTAATCTACAGCAGGTCTTGGAAGGATCATGTTGAACATGTTGACAGGGTGCTCAAACTATTGCAGGAGAAACAATTATATGCAAAAAAATCCAAATGTTTCTTTGGAGTACAAGAAGTGGAATATCTGGGTCATATTGTATCTCACGAGGGTGTTCAAGTAGACCCTAACAAAATTAAAGCCATTAAGGAATGGAAAGTCCCCACAACCATAAAAAATTTGCGAGGATTTCTCGGGTTAACAGGGTATTATCGCAAGTTTGTTAAGAATTATGGGAGAATAGCAGCACCTCTAACAACATTATTGAAGAAAGATGCATTTTCAGGGACTCCTGAAACAACTAAGGCCTTTGAACATCTTAAAGAGGCAATGTGCCTAGCACCGGTCTTAGCTACGCCAGACTTCACAAAAACCTTTATTGTGGAATGTGATGCCTCAGGAAATGGAATTGGTGCGGTTTTAATGCAGGAAGGAAGACCCATTTCTTTTGAAAGTCGTCCAATCAAAGGAAAGTATTTACAGAAACTTATTTATGAGAAGGAAATGTTAGCAATACTGCATGCACTAAAGAAATGACGAACTTACCTAATGGGAAGACACTTCAAGGTAAAAACTGATCATGATAGTCTTAAACACTTTTTGGAACAAAGACTATCGTCAGAAGAGCAGTAAAAATGGGTCACAAAGATGTTGGGTTATGACTTTGAAATAATCTACAAAAAAAGAAAGCTTAATGTTGTTGCAGATGCACTCTCAAGAAAGAATGAAGAGGTGGAAGCATTGCTTTGTGCCATTTCTATTATCCAACCAGATTGGATAACTGAAGCAAGAGATGAATGGAAGAAGGACAAAGATGTATGGACGCTCATTCAAAAGTTGCAGCAAGATCCTAGTACATCTGATACATTTAGTTGGAAAAATGATTCCTTATGGTACAAAGATCGCTTATATCTTTGTAAGAATTCCCAACTAAAGCAAAAGATTCTTCTGGAATTGCACACTTCTCCTTTAGGAGGACACTCAGGATTTTTAAAAACTTACCACAGGGTGAACAACGAATTTTTTTGGGATGGCCTTAAATCTGATATTCAAAAGTTTGTGGGGGAATGTTTAGTTTGCCAGCAGAATAAAGTGGAAAAAATTAAGACCTCGAGACTTCTACAACCTTTATCCATTCCAAGTCAACATTGGGAGGAGATTTCAATGGATTTTATCACAGGTTTACCTAAGTCCGAAGGAAAGAGTGTCATCATGGTGGTAGTTGATAGACTTACCAAGTATGCACACTTTTGTGCATTATCTCATCCATTTAAAGCAAGTACGGTTGCTACTACATTTATGGACAGAATTCAAAAGCTACATGGAAGCCCAAAGGTTATTGTGAGCGACAGAGATCCCATTTTTACTGGAAATTTTTGGACGGAGTTATTTTCTTGTTTGGGTACTCAATTATCTCATAGCTCATCTTATCATCCTCAATCTGATGGTCAAACTGAGATAGTAAATAAATGTTTGGAAGGATATCCTCGTTGTTTTGTATTTGATAAACAAACACAATGGGTCAAGTGGTTACCTTTAGCTGAATGGTGGTATAACACTTCCTTCCATACTGCAGCAAAAATGACCCCATTTATGGCACTTTATGGATATCATCCACCATCCATCACATCATATTTAAAAGAAAATTCGAAGGTTCAAGCAGTGGAAGATCACATCGAGCATCAGCAAGAAGTTCTCCAACTCTTAAAGGATAACCTGAATTTGGCACAAAATCGAATGAAACAACAGGCAGATCAACATCGCAGCGAGAGAAGTTTTGATGTAGGAGATTAGGTATTTTTACGGCTACAACCATACAAACAAATTTCCCTCAAGCAAGCTAAGAAGGATAATAAATTATCGCCAAAGTACTATGGTCCTTACAAGGTGTTGCAAAAGATTGGTACTATGGCATACAAATTGGAGCTTCCTACTTCTTCAAGAGTGCATCCAATTTTCCATGTTTCATGCTTAAAGAAGGTTATAGGTGAAAATCTTCCAGTTCAAACAATATTGCCCGAACTTGATGAGGAAGGAAAAATCATATTGTAACCTGAAGCGGTCACGGAAACAAGAACTCGACAACTACGAAATCGATCAATTTCGGAGTATCTCATCAAGTGGAAGAACTTACCCACTGAAGATTCTACATGGGAGGATGAGAATTTTATACAGAAGCACCCAGAGCTACTCAAGCGTTGAGGACAACACTTTTTTGAATGAGAGGGGCATGTTAGGTCCCTATATTACTAGTATAGTCCCTTATTGTTGTTAGTGTAACCCCCTTATTGTTATTATTGTACCCTTGTAACCCCCATTTTGTTATTATTGTGCCCTTAAATTACTATTGTTAGGTCGGCTAGGATAACATTGTGGCCCACTAGGATTACATTATGGCCCCATGGACTCCTATATATAGAAAGGAGGTTTTGTAAATTGTATCATCCAAGAATTGTTCATTTATGTAATGTATTGGAGGTTGCCCCCTCGAAGTGGCTCATTTCTAAGGCGTTGACATCTCTTTTCTTCTCTTTTTGGAGCTCGTTACACAACACACACCCTAGTTATGGTAGAGTAGGTAGTATTTAAGACCCTGAAAATAAAAGATATCTGCCATCCCCCAACGTACCACTGCCCAAAATACTAAAAAAGAATAGGACGCTACCTCATAAATAAAGTAGAAAATCAGGAGTAAATAAGGATGGAGAGGAATAAATATATAGTTTTACATCAATGTTCGTTGCCTCTTTTATCCTTAAACTCCCTACCGGAAGAATATTTAAGAAAAAACCAGTGATCCCATTCCAGTCTCCCCCAGTCGGAAAAACCAAAGATAGTCTATGCTATGTATTCGCAGCTTTGATGTCGATGTTCCAGAGCGCACAGTGATACAATACCATAGGCACCCAAAATATTAATCGAAAGACCATACAACCTTAAATAAGCATGTCCTAGAGAGCCATCTCACCTAAGATTATCACTGGGCACAATAGCAGCAAAAGCAACGTCCAATAGTCCACTAGCGCTCACACAGTTGGACGTTCATGCTCTTGCATGGTCTCCTAATAATAAAAAACTAGCACCATTTATATTGTTGTGGAGATTTTTCATTAACAATGTTCTCCGACCTTCCCTGTTCTCATTGTTTATGAGGGAATATTTTCAGCCCATAACAAGTTTAACATGATTAGCTTTTCCTTGCACTCAAAACATATATTATCTAAAAATAAAAACCACCATACCAAAGAAGAGTAACCATTACGAGCACCCACAAACCTTGATATTATCACTCCATATCCAGGGTGTTATAAACTGCTGCAAACTATAATATTCATTTTTTTTAACATATTATATATCAAATCCATATTAAACATTGACATGATTACAAAATTATCTTATATTTGAATTACAAAACACCTATTAATGGAATAAGAATTCTCTCTTTATATATTTTTAATGTTAAAATATTTTACTCAACATACATGTTGAAATATTTGATTTATAATTGATGTTAAAATTTTCTTTATTATTATTATTATTATTATTATTATTATTATTAAATCTTATATATCAAATCCATCTTAAAAATGAAATAAATTACATATAGTGAGAAGTGAAAAAAATAAAATAAAATAAATTACTTATTTTTATTTAATATGAACATTGAAATATTTTGTTTATTACTATATATATAACCTAGTAATATCAATAATATTATTGTCTGTGAATTCCATATTAAGTAGATATCTCCCTCAACTAAATTATATTTTTTACTTTCAATTAAAGTATTTTATTTATGATTTACTTCAATTGTTTGGGTTATTACTATTTTTAATTTGTTAATGTAAGTATTACTTTATTATTTTTAATTTTAAAGTAATATAATGTCTCCATCATACTAGAGCGTCTTCCCCCACAAAGGGTAGATTCATAATTAGTATGTTTTTTTTTTTTCATTTTTTAGCATTTGAAGCTTGATTGGCACAACTTACATAATACTTCATAATAGAAGGATTGTTGTCCCATGGATGGTTAGTATGGTTGTTAGTACATTATTTTAAATTAGAGTTATTTATTTTAATTTATCTTTTTAAATTTGATTTATTAATATTATAAATTTGATACATTTAAATAATATATAAATATATATAATTATTAAAAAAAATCGGTGTTTAATATTAAAGTAATTTAAATGGTTAGTAAATGTCAATAGTGATCAACCCATAATAAATGTCAAAACATTTATTTCATAACATTCTTAACATATAAAAATATCATTAAAAATAATTAAATTATAACTGTATTTAAATTTTTAATATATATATCTATATATATATATATATATAAACATGGAACAAAATTCTTAATTATGGAAATTCACCTCACTTTACTATGGAGATTCTTAATTTGTAAATACCTTTTGTTACAATATCATGGTTTATGAATACCACAAGCCAAAAAATTCATAAGTCACTTCTTATAACACTTATTCATATGACATTTTTTGAATTAATGAACTTAATTAAAAGGGTAAAAAGGACATAAATCTCAACCATTGATTTCGTATACAACTATAAATATTCTAGAATTTTCCATGGAGTTTAAATACCTGCAATCCACCTAACAATTATTGATAATTAAATTAAAATTATCGAAACTTCATTCCAAATAGACATGTCTAACATGTAACACGTCCCACCCCTTAATCCATCTGAGTCTATGGGAGTGCGTCTATAGAAGTGCTACATTTTTTCTGTGATCTCCAAGGTCTATTATGAATATGGGGTTACAACGACCTTTGCTTCCTCCAATTTTTTAAATCCTAAAACTAATGCGACCATTTCATTTAGCTTGTTGAGAGGTTTCCGACATAATTTTTACCTCAATCTAAGTTTCCAATAAAATTTATGCCCCTTAGAACTTTAGTTTATTAAAGAGCCATGTCATCAAGGGGGGTCTATGAGGCACCAACATGGAGATCCTTGGCCCATGTGGTGTTGTGCCACTGTCGCATGGGGGTCTACATGACACACACATCATATCGACATCAGTACATACTTATAACATTTAGTTACCCCAGTATCTGAGTTTCTTGATACAAAATTCTCTTAAACTGATATTTTAGCATTACCCCTAAGCACCATATACCTAGTATCATTTCCCCCGGTACCATGTTCTTCGTTATCAATTTTCCTGGTACTACATTCCCCTAGGTCGGTATTCTAAAATTTCTATTGGGTACCATGTTCCCCAATATCCCTTTCCCTCAATACCATGTTCCCTACTGTCACTTTGCTCAAATATCATGTTCTTGTGCATCACTCCCCTAGTATTGTGTTCCCCGAAGAGATAGGCTTAAAACATTGATTAAACTAATATGATTTATTTAATTAATTTTTAGCTAAGCTAATTATGTCACAATAAAAGGATTATTAATTCATTCCATGTATACCATTAATGTGATTTTACATAAAGAACATGTTATTTCAAAAACTTTGATTATTTCATCAATTTAAAGAAATATTTAATAAACTAACAGTGATTTCTTCTACAACTTGTAGTCTAGTTAAACTTGTTTCGAGAGCTATGATTATCAATAAAATAAGCATGAACACATAGGTTCTCATAACTATACAAGAAGAGTTGGCATTGATTTAACATAAATTTCTAATCTTATGAACAAGATAATCTGTTATATTCAGAGTAATTGTTGTAAACTAATAGAGAATATATACACGGTTTCCCATATCAATTATGAACATAATTATGAGCAGCACAATCTATACATTCATTAAAATTCATAGACATACAAGATCTCACACTAGTCATAAGCATAAATTAAACATCATAATTAATGATTCAATTATGAAAATGTAATATACTTATTTGTGTTTCTTAAAATGGATAGAAAACTAAAATAGGAACTTCCATTCTCCACCCAACCATAGGCCAACTACACAACAACTTGCTTTTATTTGAAAACACTCAAGTTAGATCCAATGTCTAAGGAAATGTTTGTTAGAGAAATTCTCATTGAAGAATTGGTTTAACACTTAGAATATCGAGCCCACTTTCCCAGTGATTTATCAACTACCCTCTAACATAAAGCACCAAGATGTTTTATTAGTTGTACCTACATCAAAAAATAGGGTGGTTTATTATTTGTTTCCTAGCAATAACCACCACAATGATCCACTCTTTCCTTTGAGTTTATTGATAGGCATTCACCTAAGGTTCAGATGGGTTATTTCTAAATATTAGGAGTTGGAATCCATTTTCCAATTGGTTTATTAGATGTCTTTTCATAGAAATCACCATAAGGATATAATGTCCTTTGTCCAGGTGGTTTATCATCTATGCATCAAGCACCATAGTGATTCATTCTTCCAGTAAGGCTCCCACTAATCCACACATGCTTAGAAAAAAAAAATTGATGGCCTTACAAATAGTTCACAAGGGATTCACCCAAAATTCACAAGAATTTCACCCAAGGTTCAGATGGGGTATTTCTCAGTCTTAGGGGTTGGAATCCACTTTCTAGGTGATTTATCAACTCCAAAATAACAACAAGCACCAAGGTGTTTTATTAGAAGTACCTACAACAAACACCAAGGTGGCTTATTAATAGTACCTACAACAAGCACCAAGGTGGTTTATGAGTTTTTCTCCTAGTTACTATAAAGAAACCTAGTGATTCACTCTTCCATTGAGCCTCCCATTGATCCGCACAGGCTTAAACAATATATTATAGTTGCCTCACACATATTTTAGAGTGGATTCACATAATATTTCTTCTACTGCCACTTCCCAACGACACCCACACTCTCTAATGATAAGTTGAGTGCATTGAGAAGGGGGGAAACTATGTCCATGAGAGAGCTCGAGTGAACTTAATTAGCAAGAGAAAATTCAAGATCCAGGGAACCAGCCAATGAGAACCCACCTCCTCTCTTTATTTTTCTCTATATAATTATTTTTTAGTGACCTATTGTGCATTTGAGAGGTTGCAGACATACCTATTTGATGCATTTAGGGAAAGGGTGCCATATTTTCCTCCACTTCCTCTATGTGCACCTCATAAATTTATTGTTAGTAAGTAGCATGGCTCCAATCACATCTCATAAATTGGTTGTTAAAAGGTTTCTCAACCAGGTATAGAAATTATAGTTCATTAACTTCATCATTTATGTTTATGGTTGGTTTCATGGCTTTCCAAGCAAGAAAAATCCATTAGACATTGGAGTTCTAAAATGTTGTGATCTCCTTAAGTTAGAAATCATAATGATCAAATTGAAATGTTTAAAACATACTGTATAAACCAATCGTGGTTTTTGTTCCCATGTTGGAACTATAGTCACATATTTTAGTTACAAAAATCTATCTAAATACAAGTGTTGTACAAACCCCTCCCCTTAAATTAACATCATCCCCAGTGTTCTATAAACTGAAAAAAAAAACCTAATCTTTATAATTAAGAGCTCTTACATCAATCTATACATTAGACAAAAAAGGTAGAGCTCTCTAATTTGGTCTTCAAATTCATAGGTATCTTAATTGGGTCCAAAGAGCATTGCACCTTGACCTGCTCTTTTACTCAATTCTATAGCATTATCTATCTTCAATCGACGATACACTTTGTTTCAGGTTTCAATTCTCCCTATAGTTCTACCTGTATCACAGACCAATCAATCACATGATTAGTGTCACATATATACTTTTTAGGTGAGGATATATGAATTACATCATTTTATTTCACCATGGGTGGCAAGGTCAATATATAAGCTACTCATCACACTCTTTCTAAAATTTGAAGTTTTCCACAAAATATGGCTACTAATTTAGCACATGACCCTACTTTCAGTGAGCTCTTCCTTGGTTTGATGTGGATACATCCATGCTCTCCCACTTAGAATTTTGGTATTCCCTCTTAGTATGCATAATGTTTTTTCTTATTTGGGGTTGCTTTCAACTTCATCCTAATATCAATTATGTCTTGCTCCATTTATCTTAGCGTGTCAGGTTTGAGTACCTCCCTATTCAATGAGTGATCCCAAATAATGGGATTATTGCATATTTTACCATGGACGCATCTTCATTGACTCCTAGTACCCATTTTTATATGAAAATTCATCCAACGGTGTGAATTCTTCCCACCTCTTCAGCTAATGCATGACATACATCCTAAAAATGTCTTCTAGGATTATGTTAATCCTTTCACTTTGATAATTTTTCTGAGGATGATATGCTATGAAAAAATCTAGTTGAGTCCCAAAACCTACAAGTAATGCTTTCCAAAAACTTGAAGTGAACTTGGCATCCCAATCTAAAATGATATTCTTGGGTATGGCATGTAATATAAATATTTATTTCATAAAAATATGAGTTATGTCAATAGCTTATGGGTGGATTTAACAGCTATGAAGTGATTTGTATCACTCAATTTATCCGTTACTATCATATTGGCATCATGTTGTTTGGATGTCTTTGACAATAACATGATGAATTCCATGGATATGACTTCCATTTCGACTCAAGGATTAGAATTTGTTGTATATATCTCAATTGATGTCTACATTCAACTTTGACTTGTTTTCATTCCAAGCACCTAGAAATATACTTATCTATTTCCCTCATTATTTGTGACCAATATTTTTTTTTTGGTTGTTTGTTAGGTCCCTATAATACTAGTGTAGCCCCCATATTGTTATTGTTGTGTCACATAGAATCCCACCATTTTATTTTTCTTCCCTTACATTACTATTTTTATGTAGACCCTAATTATATTTTGACCCATTAGATGACTATATATACCAAGGAGCTCACCCAATAATTGTTCATTTATGTGATGTAAAGGGAGGTTTCCCCCTCAAAGTGACTTATTATCTAGTTTTTGAGATACCTTTTCTTATGTTTCTGTGTTATTTTGATCTAGATGCATAACATTTAGTATTAGATCTCTTGATCTTAGGCTTTTGATTCTTCAAACGGGTCATCATGGCATTTTCACTATAATTATTTTTTTTGAAGCTTCAAAATGTGAAATCTTGTTCATCATGGAATTTTCACTATAATTATTGTTACCATGTGGAGGTGAAATCTTGATAAACATACGGTTATAATTTCATATCTTGGTTCACTATAATTTTATATATATGGTCCAAGGAATTTAGGGTTTTTGTATGCTTTGCAATTTAGTTTCAAACAGGTGTCCTAAGGAGATTTTTCATATCTTTCCCTTCAAGCATAAGATTTGAATTTTCTAAAAAATTACTAAAAGTGCATGCAATGTTTTTTTTTCGGGTAGAAGTTTCATGGCCAAATGTTAATAAAGTGACGCGTGGTAGCTTGTACAACTTCTCTTTACTGAACCAATCCATAATCGGGCCATCATGGGATATTTGGCATAATTTTATCTTGAAGAATTCAATCTCGGTTTAACTTTTGGGGTTGGAAAGAGGACATAAAGGGCTACCCAAGATGCAATTTCAAACCTTTGGAGTTTGAAACATAAAGATACATCAATTTGAAGGTTATTCTCATGAACAAGCTCACAATCAAGCTCATAAAAGTTGTTTAGTTTTAAATTTGCATAAATTTTGTTTGAAAAATAAGTTTGAAGTGATTCAAATGGTATATTGAAGCATATATATCATTAATTGATTCCAAAATCCCCCCAAAACAAAAAAAAAACTACACCCATTAATCCTTCATAAATATCTACAAATACAGATGAAGATGAAGAAATGCAACATTATATGTAAAAATTACGGGACTAGGTGCAACAAATTTCTCTTTCATAAAGAGAAACCAAAAAATGAATTGGATGTGATGTTGAATGTAACTATGGATGTTTTAAAATTAGACATGGAAGGTTTGAAGGATGGTTTAAAAGTATAAATGGAAGGTTTGAAGGAAGGTTTGACAAAGTTGCTACAAAAAATTCTTCCTAATGGTGATAAGGTATTCCATGAAACTTGTGATGAGAAGAAAAGGAATGTGAATTATGATTTTAGAGACTCTAACTTTTGGTGGAAGGCCAACCATATTCCAAAGATCAATATCAGGAATTTTGATGGAAAGGATCTGGTAACATGGATACAACATATGGAGTAGTTATTTGATCTACATGACGTACAACACACACAGAATATATGCATTACATATTTATATTTAGAACCCAATAAGTTTGTGTGGTATTGGTGGCTTTAGTTCTCACAAATCACTTGTCACTTGGAAAAATTTTACGGTGGAATTAGCAACACATTATGAGGATACAAAGAAAAATATCTTCTTTAGCCAATTGATAAATCTCAAACAAAAGTGTTCATTTGGGGAGCACATTAAGGAATTACAAAACTTGAATATCAAGGTAACTGATATTCCATAGGAGCATATGACTGATGTATTCATAGTGAATTTAAAGGATAACATCGAAAATGAAAGTTTCTATCACTCACAAATGGGTCTACCGCTCACAACTATAAATATGAAAGTGTTGTCACTTCTAGCCTCCCACAACCTACAAGGTTGGCACCACAACAACTAGAGAAAAAAAGAGCAAAAGTGTTTTGTTACAATTTTGATAGAAAATACAATAAAGTCCATAAGTGTGTTGAGAAGAAATGGTTTTACACAGATTTTGAAGAGGAGGAAGAAATGGAAAAAGAAACATCAAAAGAAGAAGATATACACTAGGAGCCAACCCTAGGGATTGAAAAAAGAAGAAATGAATTTAACCATATATTGTAATGTGTTGGAAATAATTATCACTCCTCAAACCATCAAGATAGAAGAATATATCAAGAAAAAAAAGGTAATCGTATTTATTGATTTAGGTAGTACCCATAATTTTATTCATTGTGAGATAGTCAAAGATTGGAATTGCATTATATATCCTGCACCATAGTTTCAAGTGATGGTTGTTGATGAAGGAACTCTAAATTTCTCAGGGAAATGCAATAATACCAATCTAACCATGGGAGAATATGTATTAAATATTCTAATCTTGGTCATTCCAATGGCTAGTGCTAATGTGGTATTATGAGTCGAATGGTTACAATCTTTGGGGATGATAGCTTTTAATTTTCAAGAACATTTCCTAAAGATTTTATGGGAAGGAAAGGAGATTTAATTAAGGGGTATCAGAGGGAAACCTGGGAGGATAATAATCTTTAATGGCATGACAAATATTTTGAAGAAGGAATAATTACAGCTAATTTGACAATTATGTTCACTAGATGTTCAAACATCTAAGTCATTCATTTCTCGAGATATCCAAGGAATCCTTGACAATAATTCCTAGTTATTTGAGACTCCCAAAGGTCTCCCTCCTATTTGTAATCATGATCATGTTATTCACTTGATTCCAGGAAGTGTTCCTCCAAACATTAGACCTTACAGATATCCCTATTCTTAGAAGAGTGAAATTTAACGTATGGTTGAGAAATGCTAGAGATAGGTATAATTCAACCTATCCAAAGTTATTTCTCTTCTCTGGTAGTATTGGTGCACAAGAAGGATGGATCATGGTATATGTGTCGAGATTATAGAGAGCTCAATAAGCTTACTATTAAAGATAAATTTTGCTAGTATATTTTTATGATATACTAATCTACAAAAAGCATTGGAAAGATTATGTTCAATGTGTTAACAGGGTGCTCAAACTACTAGAGGAGAAATAATTGTATGAAAAACCCTCCAAATGTTTCTTTGGGGTATATGAAGTGGAATATTTGGGTCATATTGTATATCATGAGGGTTTTAAGGTACACCCTAGCAAAATTAAAGCAATAAAGGAATGGAAAATCCCCATAATCTTAAGGCATCTTCAAGGATTTTTTGGGTTGACAAGGTATTATCGCAAGTTTGATAAGAATAATGGGAAAATAGCAACACCTCTAACAACATTACTGAAGAAATAAGCATCTTTTGGAATCCATAAACAACTAAGGCCTTTGAACATCTTAAAGAGGAAATGTGTTGAGCTCCAGTCCTAGATACACCAAACTTCACAAAAAACTTTATTTTGGAATTTGATGCCTCAGGAAATGGTATCAATGATGTTTTAATGAAAAATGGAAGACCAATTTATTTTGAAAGTAATCTAATCAAGGGAAAGTATTTAAACAAACATATTTACGAGAAGGAAATGTTGACAATACTACATGCCCCGAAGAAATGGTGCCCTTACATAATGGGAAGAAACTTGAAGGTAAAAAGAGACTTTGATAGCATTAAATACTTGTTGGAACAAATATTATCTTAATAAGAGAAAAAAAAAAGGTCACAACGATTTTGGGTTATAACTTTGAAATCATATACAAAAAGGGGAAGAAAAATATTGTTGTAGATGCACTCTCAACAAGAGATGAGGATGTGGAAACATTGCTTTGTTTCATTTCTATTATTCAACTTGAATGGATAATAGATGAATGAAATCATGAAGAAGAGGTGTGGAAAATCTTTCAAAATTTTCATCAACATCTTACTACATTTGATACATTTACCTAGAAAAATGATTCCCTATGGTACAATGATCGCTTATATCTATGTATCAACTCCCAACTCAAAAAAATTATTATTTTGGAATTGCACACCTCTCCTATAGGAGGACACTCATTATTTTTAAAAACTTACCACAGGGTCAAGAAGGAATTTTTTTGGGATGGCCTTAAATATTTATATTTAGAATTTTGTGGCAGAATGTTTAGTTTTCCAACAAAATAAAATTCAAATAATTAATACCCTAGGTCTTTTATAACCATTAGCCATTCCAAATCAGCATTGGGAGGAGACCTCAATGGATTTTATCATAGGTTTACCCAATTTTGAAGGAAAGAGTGTCATCATGGTGGTTCTTGATAGAATTACCAAGTATGGACAATTTTGTGCACTATCTCATCTTTTCAAAGTTAGTACAGTCACTACTGCATTTTTGGAAACAGTTCAAAAGCTACATGGAAACCCAAAGATTATTGTAAGTGATAGAGATCCCATTTTCATTGACAATTTTTGGACAAAATTATTTTCTTGTCTTGGTACTAAATTAGCTCATAGGTCATTTTATCATCCTCAATCTGATGGGAAAACAGAGATAGTGAACAAATGTTTGGAAGGATATCTTCGTTTCTTTGTATTTGATAAAAAAACACAATCGGTCAAATGGTTACCTCTATAAAAATGGTGGTATAACACTTCCTTCCATACCACAGAAAATATGACCCCAGTTATGGTGCTTTATGGATATCGTCCATCGTCTATCACACCGCGTTTAAAATAAAATTGTAAGGTTCAATTAGTGGAAGATCACATCGAGCATCAACAACAAATTCTCCCACTCTTAAAGGATAACTTGGCTCTATCGTAGAATCGAATGAAATAATAGGAAAATCAAAATCACAGTGAAAGAAGTTTTGAAGTGGGAGGTTGGGTATTGTTACGACTACAACCATAAAAACAAATGTCCCTCAAGTAATATAATAAGGATAATAAATTATCACCCAAGTACTATGGCCCTTACAAGCTGTTGCAAAATATTGGTACTATGGCATATAAATTGGAGTTCCTTGCATCTTCATGACTACCCCAGTTTTCCATGTTGCATGCTTAAAGAAGCCTATAGGTGGAAAGCTTTGAGTTCAAAATATATTTCCATAACTTGAAAGGGAAGGAAATATAATATTAGAGCCTGAATAAATCATGGAAACAAGAATCCAAAAAATATGGAATCGATCAATTTTTGTGTATCTCATTAGGTGGAAGAACTTACCTATTGAATATTCAACATGGGAGGATTTTTATTCCATACAGAAGCATCTATATGTACTCAAGCGTTGAGGAAAATGTAGAAATTTGAATAATTGAGATATTATTCACTAAGATTCTCCTGATCACACACTATTTTAGCTTCATGCATAATACAGAATCTCTTCTACCATTGATCATCACATGTGGAAATAAAATCAATTGCATGCACACATTAAAACCATAAACAATCACACATATGAACACATTATTTAATGGGAAAGCTTAAAGCTGAAAACCCCAACTATCTGTATATTATTTTTCATGGAGATCATGTAACAATCATTGTACAAAGCTCCTCACAAGCTCTCAGCACTACCTCAATTGCTACACACTATCAAGCTAGATCTAGCAAAACACATGCTCCAATCTTTTGCCACTTGATAGCCAGCCTCTATTGAATTTAATGATATGGGATGGCTTCATTAAATAGATAAACCACCTGGCTTGAACTGTGAAATCCTCATGGGCTACTCCACCTATCTGTGTGTTGCAAATAGCAACAATATAGTCACAACTGATAGTTAACCTACTCTTTCACCTATTTCTGCACTGATCTCCACTGAAACTGTCCATGCACTGAAGTTAACTAATGTATTCTTTAGTTGATTAATGAGTTTATAATTAGTGAATTAATTAATCATTAATTCACACCACTCTCACTAATTGTATCAATTAGTTAAACTGAATACAAATAGCTCAACTATGTTTAGATTAGTTAAACTGAATACAACTCCACTAACTTCCTCAATCAACTCCACCAAACTCTGTCACATGAGTTCTAACTAAATTATCCATGCAATAGCTCCACATAACCCTCAGGAATAGCGTAATTCCTTCTGTCAGCTCCTGTGCCACATCTGTGCACTTAACTGAAGTGCTCCAAGAGAATAAGATAATGTTTAGAGTCTAAATATTATTAAGAGCTAATAATATTCGACATATTTATTTTTAGACTGGCAATCTAAAAATAGATTCCGCCCAATATGTCTAAAAATAGAAATCCATCTATTTTTCCAACTTGACCAACCATCCATAAATAGCATCCCGCAACTCATAGAACATGATCCATATGTCTAAAAATAGACATAGTCTAAAAATAGACTTTGCGCCAAAAATAGCCTGCGGGCCCACTTAGTGAAGGCAACTATTTTCACTAAGCTCATCATCTTGTTGCAATCTCAACACTCCCTCTCAACAAGATAAGGATTATCTGCAACCCCTATCCTACCCCTGTGGTATTCGAATTTTCTCCTGGTGAGCGCCTTCGTCAAGATATCAGCATCCCGATCCTCCGTAGGAATGTATGAAAGTAACATGATTCTCCGCTGCACACAATCTCTGATATGATGATATCGGATGTCAATGTGTTTAGATCTATCATGAAATACTGGATTAACTGAGAGTTTGATGCAACTCTGATTATCACAATAAATCACAGTAGGATCTAAGTGTGAACCGAACAACCCGACTAGGATCTTCCTCATCCATATAGCCTCGCATGCAGCCAAACTCGCTGCCATATACTCGGCCTCTGCTGAACTGAGTGCCACGGATCTCTGCTTCCTGCTGTACCAAGAAACTGTTGTCGACCCAATACTGAAAATCCCTCCAGATGTGCTCTTTCTGTCCGTTGGGCTCCCTGCCCAATCTGCATCCGTGAAGCCACATAGCTTCACCTCATCCGACTATCTGTACCACAATCCATATCCCAATGTGCCTCTGAGATAACGCAATACATGCTTCCCCGCCTTCCAAAAGAGCTTGGTAGGCTTAACCATAGCTTGTGAAAGCTGGTTAACTGCATAGCATATATTGGGTCGTGTATTGACCAGATACATAAGCGACCCCACCAACTGTCGATAAACAGTGGCATCCACTACCTTCGCCGAAGTAGCATCCTCCTTCCTCCATCCACCAGGAAGAGGAGTATCAACAGGCTTGCAGCCATGCATGTTGAACTTCTCCAGTATCTCCCGGGCATACTTACCCCGAGAAAAAAATAGTCCACCACTGCGCTGCCAAATTTCCAATCCCAGGAAATAATGAAGGAGGCCCAAGTCCTTCATCTCAAACTCCTTTGCAAGATCAGCCTTGCATGAGTGTATCAACAGTTCATCACCTATCAAAATCAAATCATCTACATAAAGTACAATGATCAGCAAATTACCCTCCACCACAATCTCGTATATGTTAGGATCCGCCTCACTCTTGGAGAATCCAAGTCTAGTGAAATAATTGTCTATCCGTGTGTACCAAGCACGAGGTGCTTGTTTCAACCCATACAACGCTCTCTTGAGCCTGCACACATGCGACTCGCTGCTGAAGATCTCGAAACCTTTGGGCTGCTCTATGTACACCTCCTCCTCAATCACCCCATTGAGGAATGCAGTCTTCACATCCATCTGATGAATGTGCCACCCCATCTGCGCTGAGAGAGAAATAATCGTCTGTATGGAAGAATACCTTGCAACAGGTGCAAAGGTCTCCTCATAATCGATCCCCTCAATCTGTGAAAAGCCTCGGGCAACAAATCTTGCCTTGTACTTATCCACACTCCCGTCAGCTGCTTGCTTCACTTTGTAGATCCATCTCGAACCCACCACCGATTTCCCTTCCGGCCTCGGGACAATCTCCCATGCACTGTTTCTGACAATCGAATCATACTCTTCCACCATGGCATCTACCCATGCAGGGTCCTCCACAGCTTCCTCGAAAGAGGATGGCTCTGTTACGATACACTTGCTCACAAGAGCCATGTATCCAAAGGTACCGACCGGTGATTGTCTCTCGGGTCGTCGTGATGTAGGTGCTCCCCACATCTTTCCCCGCATCTTGGAGCAATCTCACGCTCGTAGTGCGCTTCCGCCCTCTCGATGGTTGGCGGCTTCCCCGAGTGGTCTCTCACCCCGATGAACTTCCTCTTGTGGCTGATCCACATCCAGAAGCTCATCCTTAGGAACTAATATCTCCTCATCTGCATGCAAGTGTGGTTCCCTCTCAAGCGAACACTTCATGGCTTTCTCCTCCTGAAATTTGATATCCCGTCGCACAACAGTCTTGCGACTGTCTGGAAAATACACACGATAGTTGTGGGGCATATCAGTGTACCCCAAAAATATCCCAACCTCCGCGGTCGGCTCCAACTTCTTCCTGGCATCCTTCGTCACATGAATGTAAACAGGTGAACCAAAAATCCTCAAATGGGAAATATCAGGCCTCTTACCAGAAAATGCCTCCTCGGGTGTACTCATTCCAAGTATCCTGTGAGGACAACGGTTCTGCACATATACTGCAGTATTGCATGCCTCAGCCCACAAGTGTATGGGAAGGCCCTGATCATGCAACATCGCCCCTCGTGCGCACTCCATGATCGTTTTGCCTTCCGCCGCAACCCCGTTCGCTGCGGGTTATGAGGTGCTATGAGCTCTCTTAGAATTCCTCTCCGCACCGCAAAAGTCCTTGGATCCGCTGTGAGATGAATTCACCACCATTGTCGCTTCTTAGAGCCTTCACCGTTTCCCGATTATTTCTCAACTCAAAGGTCTCCTGGAACTCGGAAACTTGAGTATGTCTCACTCTTCTTCTCGCATGAAGAAGATCCGCACTTACGAGAAAATCATCAACAAATATCACATAGCAGCTCCAAAGCCACGTCGAAGCTACCGAGAAAGGTCTACACACGTCCGTGTGAATTCTCTCAAGGATCGTTGTGGCGCAACTATCCTTCTCGTGAAAGGTGGCTTTCAAAAATTTTCCCAAAGTACATCCCTTGCAATGATTTGACTGCGCAAGTGTACCTTTGGGAAGCCCAGTATAAATTTGCTGCAGTATCTTCAAAGCTCCATGGTGAAGGTGGCCCAATCTCCGGTGCCACAACTCGCCATCATCCCGGCTCACCACTCCTTCTGCCTTGCCTGCCATTGCTGTGCAGCCATCTACCTGCAATTGATAAAGGTTCTTAACTTGAACCCCTATCCTCCGGGTCTCACCAGTTGCCTTACTGCGCAGGAAAGCCTTTCCCTCGCTAAAGACAACATCATATCCCTTGTCTTCTAACATCGCCACAGAGATAAGATTCTTCTTCAATCCCGGAACATGCATCACTTCCTTCAATACGAAGGGTTTACCAGACTCCCTCTCAAAGGAAATGGTACCGATACCGGTCGCACTGTATCTACCATCATCACCCATCTCAATGTGCACTCCAAGATCTTTCTCATCCAGATCAGTAAACAAATCTCGATCTCCTGTCATGTGAAAAGACGCACCATTGTCCAGAAACCACACTAAACCCATCACACTTGAGACCAAGCATGCGATCAGCGAAAAATCCAGCTCAAACTGTGAGGCTAAGGCCTCTCCAGCTGCAAATCCAGCAGCCTGCTTATTTTTCTTCTTCTGTGGACAATTAGTGGCGTAATTTCCGTGTTGGTGACAGTGAAAGCACTTCACCTCGGACATGTCCTGCTTCTTTCCTTTCGCACCAGATTGAGAAGATTTCTTGCTCTTCCCCTTCTTTGCTTTGGCAGCCAAAGTGCAATTCTTTTCATCAGAGTTATTTTATGAAGATCCGTCCCTGGTACTTCACCTTATCTCCTCTTGCACAAGATCCGACCAAAGTCGCTCCCATCTTGGCAATTTCTCCCGACCATTGACAGAGTCTTGATAGGAATGCCAACTCTTCGTAAGCCCAAGGAGAGCCAATTTCACCAATTCCTCGTCATCAACAGTAACCCCCACACTTCCCAGCTCATCCTTGCATTGGTCAAACTTCGTGAGGTACTTGGGCATACTGTTGCCTTTCTCCATATTTATGTTTCCGAGTCTATCCTTGAGCCGCCAACTTCCTCTAGTCGCTCTTGCTTTGGAATAAATTTCCATAAGGCTTTCCACATCAAGAATGGAGAAGCCTTACCATGAAGGCCGGATACTATGTGATCCTTCACACCTTCCACTAATCCTTCGACACTTCTTCGTCTTCTTTGCCATGCGTCAAGTACGTAGCATCACTGAGAAGTAGGCTTTGGGACTTCGCATCTATGAACTCATCTATGAACCTTCAACCCATTGTCATTCAGCACCGCTTCCATCCCCGTCCTTCTATGCTATATAATTCGAGCTTCTCGAAGGGCATACTCCAATCGCAATCCGTTGAAAGACATCTCAACTTCGACACCAAGAAAACACTACCGCAAATTCAAATTCCACCAAGACAAAACTCAACCGCTTCAATGTTTTGCACCAATTCCCAATGATCAATATCGCTCTCATACCATGTAGAAATTTTAATAATTGAGATATTATTCACCGAGATTCTCCTGATCACACACTATTTTAGCTTCATGCATAATACAAAATCTCTTCTACCATTGATCATCACATGCGAAAATAAAATCAATTGCATGCATACATTAAAACCACAAACAATCACACATATGAACACAGTATTTAATGGGAAAGCTTAAAGCTGAAAACCCCAACTATCCGTATATTATATGTCATGGAGATCATGTAACAATCATAGTACAAAAGCTCCTCACAAGCTCTCATGCACACCCTCAATTGCTACACACTATCAAGCTAGATCTAGCAAAACACATGCTCCAATATTTTTCCACTTGATAGCCAGCCTCTATTACGTTTTCAATGCTATGGGATGGCTTCATTAAATAGATAAACCACCTGGCTTGTACCGCGCAATCCTCATGGGCTACTCCACCTATCTGTGTGTTGAAAATAGCAACTGTATAGTCACAACTGATAGTTAACCTACTCTTTCACCTATTTCTGCACTGGTCTCCACTGAAACTGTCCATGCACTGAAGTTAATTGATGCATTCTTTAGTTGATTAATGAGTTTATAATTAGTGAATTAATTAATAATTAATTCACACCACTCTCACTAATTGTATCAATTAGTTAAACTGAATACAAATAGCTCAACTACGTTTAGATTAGTTAAACTGAATACAACTCCACTAACTTCCTCAATCAAATCCACCAAACTCTGTCACATGAGTTCTAACTGAAGTATCCATGCAATAGCTCCACTTAACCCTCAGGAATAGCGTAATTCCTTCTGTCAGCTCCTGTGCCACATCTGTGCACTTAACTGAAGTGCCCCAAGAGAATAAGATAATGTTTATAGTCCAAATATTATTAAGAGCTAATAATATTCGACATATCTATTTTTAGACTAGCAATCTAAAAATAGATTCCGCCCAATATGTCTAAAAACAGAAGTCCATCTATTTTTTCCGACATGACCAACCATCAACAAATAACATCCTGCAACTCATAGAACATGATCCATATGTCTAAAAATAGACATAGTCTAAAAATAGACTTTGCGCCAAAAATAGCCTGCGGGCCCACTTAGTGAAGGCGACTCCTTTCCACTAATCTCATCATCTTGTTGCAATCTCAACAGAAAACACATTTTTGAAGGAGATCGGAATTATAGGTCGCTATCATTACTTGTCTAGCTCCCATATTATTATTGTTGCGCCCCATAGAAGTCCAATATTTTTATTGTTGTTCCCTTACATTATTATTGTTATGTAGGCACTAATTATATTTTGACCCTTTAGAGTGATATATATACAAGGGAGGTTTTTTCATTTGAATCATCCAATAATTGTTCATTTATGTCATGTAAAGGGAGGTTTTCCCCTTGAAGTGGCTTATTATCTAGTTGTTGAGTTTTCTGTTCTTGTGTTTATGTGTTATTTTTATCTAGATACATAACATTGTTATAATTTTATGATAAAAAGGATGACCTCAATAAGGTACTTTGTGAACCTCATATATTATGAGTTTCTTCAAGTCGATCACATAGGGTACATACCATCTATCTTTGAACAACAACATACAATCACCAATTATCTTGTATTTTTTTTCTTATGGTTCCCTCTTGTTCCTGGTGTAAATGTTCCTTTACATATTGGAAATTTTCATCATGTATCAATTCTTCTTTAATATTTTCTTTGGTTTCATTTTTAAAACTGCTAATAATTTCCAAGTGAGCTACTTGTAGACATCTACTAAGTGCATCTGATACCTGTTTTTCTTTTCCTTTAATATGCTTGATTTCAAAATAAAATTCACTGATCAAAATCAACCATCTATTTTTTCTAACATTTAAATTAGGTTTATAAAATAATTATCTCAATCCTCGACGATTTGACATCAACACAAATCTTCTTCCAAGTAAGTAGTGCCTCCACATATTTACTGCAAGCACAATTTTTGCTAGTGCCAAGTCATGAGTAACATAGTTCCTCTCATGCTTCTTTAGTTTAATATATTTGTAGAATATTACATGTCCTTTTTGCATCGAGACTCCACCAAGTCCTTCATTATAGGCATATGTGAAAAATAGGAAATGCTTTTCTAGTTTTGTCATCCTCATAATAGTTGCAAGTGTGAGCAAGTTCTTAAGTTGATCAAAGCTAGATGTACACACTAATGTACATTGAATTTGTATTTCTTTATTCTATAAATTTTTGATTGGATGTTCAATATTTGAAAAACCTTGTATGAACATTTGGTAATATACAACCAATCCCATGAAGGATATGAGCTTTGTAACATTTATTGGAATGTGATACTCCATTTTGGCCTTTACCTTTTTTAGATCCACAACTATCTCTTCATTTGAAATGACATGTCCCAAATATTATACTTGTGATTGGAAGAAATCACATTTACTAAGTTTGGAATACAATTTTTGTTCCTGTAGTAATGACAACACCACCTTCAAGTGTTGTTCATGTTATTCTCTAGTTTTTTAGTAAACCAAAATATCGTCAACAAAAACTAGCATAAAGTTGTATAAATACTGGGTGAGGACATTGTTCATTAGACACATGAATGTGGCTAGGGTATTTTAGAGCCAAAATGGTACAGTGTATGAACTTGTAGTGCTCATATCTCATTTTGAAAATTTTCTTGTGGATGCATTCATCTTTAATTCAAACTTTGTTGGAATAAGAAATTACTAAGAGGAGGGTGAATTAGTAAATAATGTTTATTTTAACAATCAATCTAAATTCTTATATTTTCTTAACATGCCACTCACTCATATGATAATTCATAGCTAAATACATAAGCAACAATGTAAACCATTCACATGAGCACAAACCATCAATCATGAGTAGCATATACACATGGACACAAAGATTTAATGTGGAAAACCAAAAGGAAAAATCACCAATATGTTTGTTAATATGATTTAATCTAAGCTCCTACTCAATTACATCAATTTGGTTGTGAGCACCCACTCACAGGAGGCCCCAACCCCCTTCAAATTAGCAAGCCACAAGTTTCCAAGAAACACCAACCTCTTATGAATACAAGCCACAACCTTCTTTAGCCAACTATCCTATTTTTCATACAATTTTCAGACTAATTACAATGGCCTACATTTACTACAAAAATGCATAAAGAACACATTATGTTGTCTCTTACAACTCCCTCATTATTATGAAATCACACTCTTAGCTTCCCTCTTATCTTCCCTTTTAGCTTTGTTCCACACGCTTCTCTTCACAACTCATCTACTACTTTCGTACCCACTCCAGAGTTCAACCATTGCAAACTAGCCCTCACATTAAACTCACTACTGCTCCACACACTCAACTTTTTCTTAAACACATGCATTCAATCTCTATTCATAGGGCAGTCTTCAGTAAATCCTTATAGTTCAAGATCATACATTAATTGAAATAGAATACCTCAATTAAAATTAAAGTAGCATACGATCAATGAATTTAATTTCACCAAATGGTTTCTTTCGTGAAAATATTGACATTTTTTTTTTTTTCAGCATGGCTCATATTGCTTGTCCAATTTGATTTCCACAAGTGACTTGATCATTGACTATGCATTTCACTTTCCCGAATAGCTAAATGACCTGGTTCATTCAATTTTGGTATTGGGATAGGTTGTGTTGTATCTTTCCAACCTTTCTTGAGACCATAATTTTTCTTCCTATTTCATAAGTCTCAGGTTAACATGGATCTATGCTAGTTATTTATATTTTGCCATGTGTCACCTCCATGCTAAGTATGAAATGAATTGCACATCTGCTTCATCTTAAACAACACACTAATAAAATGTTTTAACCATAAAAAAATTTCTCATTTTCTTTATACTATATAGACATAGTCTCTCTATATAAATAAATACATATTTACATTGAATGCTTTCTTGTTATTAGTATTGTTTTAAAAATTTACATTTCAATTCATTAAAAAAAACCTATCGATCATAACACACT
This sequence comes from Pinus albicaulis, assembly GCA_034641835.2. Lineage (NCBI taxonomy): Eukaryota > Viridiplantae > Streptophyta > Pinopsida > Pinales > Pinaceae > Pinus > Pinus albicaulis. The sequence goes on along the minus strand of CM076581.1, from coordinate 327,024,776 downwards.
AATAAAATGTTTTCACACACACACATATATTAATTACATACTTTCTATGTCTCTTTACATTGAAATTTTTTGTTATTAATAATTTTTTTAATATTACATATAAACTTTATATTAAGTATTGAAGGAATTACCAAATATCCTTCATATTTTGAAATAGAAAGCAAAAAACTTCCTCATCAGTTAGAAAGCAACCATCATTCCAGTAAAACTCATATATATATATATATATGCATTAAATATATTTTGTTTATGTTTAACACTATTTTGTCAGTAAAAATTGTTAAAATGTCACACTTATATCAATATTATTTTTAAATGCCACATGTCAAATTACACATCTCCTTTATGTTAAAAATAATTATAAATAAAATTAATTTTTTTTGGTATTATTACTTTCAATTATTTTATATCTTTAAAAAAGTAAATATAGCATTTTATTTATGACAAATTTTAAAAGAATATTTTTGTTATTATTAATTTAAATTGAATAATGTAAATATTATTTTATTATTTTTAATAACTCAATTAAAAAAATTAAAAATAATAATAAATATAAATAAACATATATTTAGTAAAACGTGAGAATTTGTATGTCAACGTGCATGATAGTGTGCATGATAAAGAGGACAAGACAGTGACGTCAAGTAATTACATATTTTAATTGGAACGCAGCTCATGATTATTCAATCATTGCATGTGGGTAGGTATTTCATAAAGTGCTAAGCTAAGAGGAAAGTGACCACTGCGAAAAGTTAGGAGGTATATGTATATAGTGAATTAATAATTATGATCATCACCTACTTGTCCTGTGTCTGGCAATTCTTTGGCCACGTTTGATCTTATCTGTACAGGATTCGAGTACCAGAGTTTTCCTCCCGGAAAAGAAATATGGTCACTTCGACAATACCTTTGCCAGCTATGACCAGTGTTAAACTTCAAGCTACTTTTACTTTTGATTTAATATGGAGTTAACTATCTGATTCGAAATTAAATCTAGTTTTCAATTTTTTTGTAGGTTTCGAATTTTGATTTAACGATTTATTAGAAACTAAACATTTACGTTCCAGAATGTTTCTAATTAATTTGTTTTTTATGGAGTTGATTAGTTTTTTTTTATGATTAAAACAACAAAATTGGGTGGAGTTAGGGTATGATATGGGTTTGAATTTGGATAGAAATAAGGGGTTGCGGCATAAGATTATGGGTATAATATTTGAGATAAAAAGGTATTTTTGGTTAAATTAAATTTTGTGTTTGAAAATAAATCTTTATTCTTATTTCTTTTTTCAACTAGGGTGGTAGGAGTGAGGAGTATCAACAACTTTTGATGGAAAAAAAGATTGTTTTTTCATAGTGATAAAGACATGCTTTCAGTAACTAAGTCGAATATTTGACCTTATACATGGACATAAATTAGTCATGTGTCCAAAAGATTAGCTATTCTTAAAAGACACAAAAATAATCATCAAAACATTAAAAGATTATAGAAGGCTGGCCAAAATGCAAATCGGTATTCCTTAGGGCTTCAACATGAGATCAACTAAATTTGAAGAGTTCATTTTATCTTATGCTTAGAGATAGAGCAGATGTGTATACCAAAAGAGCATCCTCATTGAAACAAGGGAGATTATACATCAACATTGGAGAAAATGAGGTTTTTTTTCCCTAACCTCCTTCTATATGTTTGAATCCATGTTATCTTTTACAAATGATATTTTTAGGCCATTTATCGCATTATTCATTGCAATGACTATTTTCCACGTCAAGAGATATCCCACGAAACAACTTGTATGATCAACTTACAAACCTCCCTCTCACATTGTGAGAGCTCACATCATGCAAAGAATAGTATTTTTTTCCTATCTATTGTGCTACATTTTGCAATAATTTCTCAAGGCCGAATCAACTACCTATGTGAGTTGGATCTACTTGTGATTTTAGTCATGAATTTAAATTGGATGGTTATTGTATGACCTAGGTCTAATTTTTAAAATGGCTTTAATTTGGAAAGAACTTTTAAGTTTTCACCTTACGGCTTTGTATTGTTGTTCAGACCCAACCCCTACTATTTGGTTCTCTTGTAGACACAAATCCTTGGTTTCTATTCTCCTTTGGATCCTACTCCCATTTATCTTTAGTTTTCTCATCTCTTCATTTATTTTAGGGGGGTTAGGCTCTTCAGCTTCGAAGACACTTTTTCTCCTAATGTTTTAGTCTAAAAATTAGCAAGGAAATGTGATACAATGCTCCATTTTAAGGCTTCAATGGTAGAAAGAAAAAACACTCTGGCATGTAGCAACAAATTCTTCATCAAGGAAAATTGCTCAATTCTCCCATGAATTAAAATAACAAACAATTTGAAGAAAAGAAGAGAAAAATGGAATAAACTTTCACAACTTGGTGGTACATGGTGAACAAATTCGCTTGTTAAGGGAAGAAAATGAATGGCTAGATCATTGCATGGCTAAATTGATGTCTAGATCATAAAGGACATGATCTATGGGTTCAAATGCAATGGAAAATGAGATACAAAGCACTTTCTACCTCATTTGGACCAAGAAATGCAAAACACTTTACGTAATTGGTGAAATCTATACTTAATTCTTTAACCTCTCAATGTTTTTAAAAGTTCAGCTACAATAGGGAATTTTTGTAAAGGTGTGTTTATAAAAGCATATTAGGAATATATGATTTCATTGAATGTTTTCTTGTTTTTGAATGAAATGTGATTATGCTTATCCATATATCAACATGTTTTGTTATGAACTATTTATGTCATTATTTTTTTTGTAGCCCACCTATTATATAAATATATATACAAAATAAACCCCCCACCCCCGCTCCAAAAAAAAATGATTTTTTAAAAATTAATGCTCAAATTTTGTATTAGGGAAATCATCGGCTTTAAAATACTTCTTCTATTTGAAATTTAAAAATGGTGTCTTTAGGTGTTTGGTGATTCTATAATAGTTATCAATTGGATTAATCAACACACTACATATCACGAGCACACTTAGGGATATAATGGATGGGGTTATTATGATAAAAGCATTGATTGATCACATTACTTGTCATCATATTTACAGGGAAAGTAACACACCTTCCGATCGTCTTTTCAAGGAGGGCTCGCAACATGATCCTGAGATACTGTAGATAATCGGACATAATGGAATGAGCACTATCATTATTGTCATTTTCCTTTGGATGACTTAATATAGACAGATGCAACTCATGAGTGACATATTTTTTACACCTAATTCAGTTTTATGGACACATCTCCATTACCAGTTTAGATGCTTTTTGATAAGAAGTTTCATGATATAATATAAGACATCATTATGATAAAATGTTTTTATATATTTCGACACATTGATGGATTGTTTTAGATAAGTATGTGTTTATAATAATGTATGAATGCTTTATATAGATGATTAATGTGTGATCAACAGTCACATTTTTGGATATGCTATAATAGCATCTATAGTATGTAATTTTCACTATTATTAATGACAAGTATGATTTTTCCTTTGGAAAAAAAATAGTCAAATTTTATAAAAAAAAGATTTGTTCATAAAACATTAACTCAATTTTTTTTGCATATTTTAAGTTAAGTAAAATTATTGAATATTCCCCCGTTGGGGGTGGACAATGAGGAAAATGGGGGGGTACGTAGGCGAGTTAATGTCATATCCACATGAAAACTATAATGATGAGACATGAAGAGTGAGAAGGATGTTGGGTTTCACACCAAAACATTCTAAAAGAAATGTAGAGTATATTTCCTAGAATAGTGATAAGCTGGTATGCCTTCTGCATAGAGGAGATGAACGTGAAGAACGTGGGTGGTGTAAGCAGTGTGAGATTATTAGAACGTAGACCCAGGGTTCCCTCTCAGGGTGAAAATGTGAAGTTGGGTTACACTTTTTGCTCTTTTTTGAGAAAAAAATTTCATTTTTCGGTTCTTCAACTTTCTGCGAGCTAAAACAATTTTTCTGTTTAGAATTTCATTTTGTGATAAAAATAAAAGTTGTTAGAAATTTTGTTAGCTTTCTATTACTTATTTTTTGGAATTTTTTTATACACATTTGATATGTCAACTTAGCATTTCTTTGAGTGTGTGTTTTTTAACAATCAACGGATTCAGAAGTCATGTTAATACGCAATGTTGTATTCTTTGAAAATTTGTGTTTTTGAGAAACAAAATGTGCTACAACAATCTAGACAGAGTCTACTTCGGTTTCATCATATTTACAAAGCTAATGGATACATATCATAATTACTAAAAAAATTTGAACTGGTCCAATATGGAAAAACTGCATATTTGGAATATGTTTCGAGACGCAAGAAATTTCTTAACATATAAGTTATAAACTAAAAATCTAAAAGCCACCCATTAGAGACAACAAACCAATGTAATGTACCATAACTTTTTCAAATTTTTTTTGCAATGTATTTTGGAAGATACATAATTTTGATTTCACTGAATCAAAATGACCTTTAGAAATTGTTTGCACCTGTTTTATTACAAAATTATTTAAATTAGTAAATATTTATGTAATTCCATAAAAGTTATATTTCCTGAAAGTAGATTCAATTCTAAAAATGCTTGTCTTGCTTCCAACAGTTAATTCATAATGTTTCATGGAGTTTAATCAGCCCAAAGTTGCATATACGTATTCAGAGCTTGGTTCTACGTAACTGGTGACGCGTTAATTTGGTCGAAATCTTAAAGAAAGTTCGGTCGAACTGTTTTTTGCACTGATGGCCCGTTAAGTCAAACAAAAAAAAAGTTCGGCCAAACTATTTATAAAAAATTTGGCCGAACTTTTACCTAACTTTCCGTCGGCCGAAAAGTACCACCAAGCCCGTCCAAAAAAACATTTCGCGGCAATATAAATTGCTGCGAAATCATTCATTATTTTCTCACATTCGGTCTGATTTTACAAAGGTCTTGATTTTATTTTGCAAAGATTTTTTTTGGGTTTAAGGACTTTTCTTGGAGGTACATTCAAAGGACATTTCTTTGAGGCACATTATTTTCATACATTTGGTCTGATTTTGCAAAGAATTGTTTTGGGTTTAAAGAATTTTCTTGGAGGTACATTCAAAGAACATTTTTGAAGACTTTTCTTGGAGATACATTCAAAGGACATTTCTTGGAGGTATATGATACAATTTTTTGGATGTTTTTTGGGCTTCATTTTTTTTTAAAGTATGGATTTGGGCTTAATTTTCATTATTTTTGAAGGTATGGATTTGGGCTTAATTTCGAAAGGACATTTTTTGGACATTTTTGGAAGTATTTTTTAAAAAGATATTTTTTGAAGTATTTTTTAAAGTGGTGTTTTTTATGAAGTTGGAATTAATTTTCAATGGACATTTTTTGGAGGAATTTTTTGAAGTGACATTTTTTTTAGAGTACGTGTTTTGGGTTGAAGTAAATCTTTTATAATGATTTTTTAAAATGAGTTTTTGTCTAACTTTTTAAATGAAATTTTTTTGTAGGACTTGGAAAGAAATATTTTGAGCTTTGTTTTATTTTTATAAGACATTTGTTTCTTGAATTTTTTAAAGTAAGTGTTTTGGATTGGAGTATGTATTTTTTGCAAAATTTTTAAAATGAGTCTTTTTTAAATTAAATCTTTTGTGATGTCTTTTTTAATTGATTTTTTGTCTAAATTTTTGAAGGAAATTTTTTGAGCTTCATACTCTATTATCATGGGAAATAGAAGGCATTGTACGAGAAAATATGATCGAAAAAAATACCCTGGGGAATGTAGAGAAGAGACAAGACAATATCGTAAAAGAAATATAGAAGCACTCTCAAATATTGAAGGGGAAAATCAACCTCAACTAGAAGTTGAAGAAGGTATGTAAATGTAAATATTATGATTTTGATATATTAAAATTTTCCTAGTGTAAAAAGAGAAGCTTAATTTTTATTTGATGAACTAATTTGAAAAATATTTTGCAATGTAAATAGAGAGAGATATTCCTCAAAACATTGATGATGAGATACACAATTTTGAAAGAGAAAGTGAAAGAGATATTGAACCAATGATTGGAGATGGTGAAAATGTTGAAATAAATTCAAGTGAAGAAATTGACTCACAAGGTATCTATATATATATATATATATGCTGAAAACATGCACGTATTATTGAAATTATACATATATTTATTAATTTAGTTATTTATTGAATATGTAAACTTATTATTTACTATTCATTCGAATATGTACAGATGAAATCAATGTCGATGATGAGATGTTAGAAAATGTTGACACCCACACAATAGAAGATAAAAAAGCTGACCATTATATACGATATCGTGTTAATCGCATTTTTGATAAGTATTTCATAAAGGAAAAGGTAACATTTCAAGCCCAAATGTTGAAAGGTCTCCTATCATTAAGGAAATTTAAAGAAGCTACGCCTTTATTGGGTATTCAAAAATCAACCAAAGTTTAAAAAAATGAAGGAAAATGTGATACAAAATATAAATAGTGCTATAAATTCAATTATAAGATCTAGACAGAAAAATGTTTTAGTTGTACGTAGATCAATACATATTGCAGTGGTTTCATCAAGTACTAAAGAGAATCGCTTGGTAAAATCTATGACACGAGCATTAGGAACCTTGCGAAAAACTTTGCACAAACATCAAAAATTTCAGTTGTAAATAGATGTAAATGATGAACTTGCTTGTTGGAGAGCTATTTGTAGGCAACCATACAAAGATAGACTTGGAGAAAATGTTAAAAAAATAATATACGAATATTGGAAGAACAATTCGCGTGTTTCGCCAACTGCAAGGCATGTGATGCAAAGAAGAATAGCATGAAATCAGTACGAAGAACATGAAAAAAATTTCTTGGAAACCATTCAAATAGAGTTGTTCAACATGTTCAAAGAAGAGAATCGTGAAATTCATGTTTCAATCAGTGATTTTGTTCAACAAAAACCATGGTATGTAAAACCTATCACCGTACACGACACTTGTTGTTGTCGTTATCATGTGGAATTTGAGTTATATTATGACACATTCCTTGATTTTGGTAGAACATTTTGGAAGGATTCACCTCCTCCTTCCACTATCCATGATTTCATATCTCAAATTCTATGTGAAAGAGAAAGCGATGAACTATTTTATGAAAAGAAATGTGTTGGTGGTAAAAAATGCGATGATTGTGGAAATTTGACTAAATTTCAAAACAAATATCGTACTGATATAAATGATCAATCATTGTCCAACATGAAAGTGAAATGGAAGAGATATGAATATATCCATACATCGATTCAAGGTGGAAATAGTGTTAAAAGAATTGAATTACAAGAAGACGAAATTTTTGTGATAGACTTTTTGAGAAAGTTTGAGGCAGAAATTTACAAATACACCAAGCATTCCCAAAGAGCTCGATGGAAAGATTTGCAATTCAAAAAATATCGTGAATTTTTTCCACCAGGGACCATTTTGTCAGTGATTGATTTTGCAAAAAACTACACATTTGTTCCACAAAAAGAAATTCAGAGTGAATACTATCATTCTGACCAAGTCTCCATGCTCGTCCATATTCTATATAGAAATGCTGAACAAAATGTCGATCATATAGAAAGCACGAGTGAAAATCGACATATCATTAAAGAATATCACTTTTATATCAGTGACGATCGTACACATGATACATGTTTTGTACAACATTGTTTTGGAAAAAATTATGATTCCTTGAAAAATCATGGAATAACATTCAATGAACATTGGATATGGTCAGACGGATGCGCAGGTCAATTCAAATCTGCACGATCATTCTTTTGGTTGTGTTGTCTTCATAAGAAAACCCGCATTAAACATTGTTGGAATTTATTTGAGACTGGCCATGGAAAAGGAGAACATGACGGTGCAGGAGCATGCATAAAACGAGTACTTCGAAGATATCAAATGAACCACTCTGCACGCCGACTTGTGAACGCTGAAGAAGTTGTTCAATGGTGAAAAACTGCTCTAAGCCATGAGATTAACCCATCAAGAGAAGTGCAAAGGTACATTCAATTTAATTTATATTGGAAATCTAATTTTAAACATTGTACATTTATCATGCAATGATTATTTTTAATTGTATTTTGATATCATATTTACAAATTCTTTTTCTAATTTTCCATATAAAGGTTTTTTTGGCATATTGGAATCAAAGACGTAAATAGATCAATTGGAAATGACGTTGAAACAATAAAAGGGACTTGAAAATTGCATTCAATTCAAACAAAGTTGTCCAGAAATGTGTTTGCATTAGATAAAAGAAAATATTCTTGTTTTTGTGATGTTTGCATAGACAACACAAAATCCAATGACGTTTGTGAAAACAAAATGTATGTGAACGATTGGAAACATACAGAGCTAAATACAAAGGGAAAAATGTCTGTTGTAATGTTTGAAGAAATGCAATCAGAGGAAACTACAATATCATCCGATGGTGATCGAGTTTCTGATCTTGTTAGAGAAGGTAACATTTGAATTTCTTCTAATGATTTAAAAATCTAGAAATAAATTTAAATATATGTATAGTTTTGTTAAGTTTGTTTTATTGTGCAGGAGATGTTTTGCTGTAATTGCACCTATTGACAACGATGAAAATGTGAAGTATTATTTGATGCATTGCACTGAACGAAAAATGAAATTATTAGAAGACTATAATGATCACGGATTTCTATATGAAAGAGGATCTATTATACTGAAAGGTTATTTTTCAGACAAACTAATCAAAGTGGGAATTTTGTTTACTTTGAAGACTATGAACCTGATTTCATAAGTTGTCAATATAGTCACTTGGTGTGTGCAGCACGCATAAAGTTGATCGAGGTTCAATCAAAGAAAAAAGTGAATATTAAGAAAAGGAAAATTTCAAAATCCGATCATGAAAGGATTATTGAAGCTGGCATTCCACTGGAATTTTTTTGATTGAACTACCCAACAATTTATTCTCTTTGGATTATATGTTTTAGAACTTCCAGTACTCAATTAAAAATTGAGTTGCCTTGTTATGTTATCTGTGCAAGTGTTTGCACATGTACAAATTGTTTTGGTACATGCACACTCTAGTATCAACTAAAAGTAGCTTTTCTATACATGCATTGATGAAAAATGTTGCATGTATTGGATATATATATATGTGTGTGTGTGTGTGTTCTAGAATGCAATTAACTGTTCAAGTAGTTTTACTATGTGCATTGATGAAAGATGTTTCACGTACTCAATCTATATGTTCTAGAATGAAATTAACTAGAAGTAGTTTTTCTATGTTCATTGATGAAAAATGTTGCACGTATTGGATATATACACAAACTCAATGCACGCCTAGTTTTTTTTGTGGGATTTTTTGGTAAAAAGTATCCACAATGTAAATAAATCATCCACAATATAATTTTGTACGAAGATTCCTTTCAGACAAGAGACTCGGAGCACTTCTTCGACTTTTGGTGGGATTTGACCCACATCTCTATTCCTGATTGAAAATCTAGTACAAAATTTGTCTGTCCAATGGTCGGATATGTTCTATGTGCATTGATGAAAAATGTTGTGCACGTATTGGATATATATATATGTTCTAGAATGCAATTAATTGTTCAAGTAGTTTTGCCATGTGCATTGATGAAAAATGTTTCACGTACTGAATATATATGTTCTAGAATGCAATTAATTGAATGTCATCAATTTACCAATTTATAAATCAACAAGGCTACCTAGTTGAGTGCATTAATGACATTGACCCCAATTAAACAAACATATATCTACTTCTTATATTTCCAATCAAAATTAAAGGGATTTATATGGGAAAGAGGCAGAACATATAGCCCATGAACTACTTTTTAGAGGTCAATGAAGGTATCATCATGTGGGAAAATGTTTTGAACACTTGATCGTACTTGAAAGTAATCTTAAGATTGTTTTTGATCTCTACATACTACATACTATTGTTTGAGTGAAAAAAATTTCCAATGAAAATAACATAGCTTTTCAATCCAACTAACCATATCAATTGAGCTCTATTTGAAAAAAAAGTAAAAAAAAACCAAAGAGCCAACAAAATAACATCCTTGGTTGTTATTTTTATTGAAATAACTAAATCATATTAAGGATTCTCTTCATTGAAATTGTTTTTGGATGGAGAATCCTTAAAATATGATTTAGCTATTCCAACAAAAATGACAACCACGAATGTTATTTTGCTGACATGTTTTGTGGCATGTTAACTTTTCTTTACTCTTTTTTCAATTAGAGCTCAATTGATATGGTTAGTTGCATTGAAAAGCTATGTTCTTCCCATTGGAAATTTTTTCACTCAAACAAGAGAAGAGTATGTAGAGATCAAAAGAAATATTAAGATGCCAAATGTACTTCAACCATCCAAAACTTGAGTTTAATTTTTTTTTTGATTATATCAAAACATTACTTCACATGTCATGCCAATTGTAGTTCAACTATCCAATAAAAACATTAAACATTTAACATTATATCACATGCCAAATGTAGATTGAAACTATCCAAAACTTGAGTTTTAAAAACTTTTTGATTATATCACAACATTATTTCACATGCCAAATGTACTTCAACCATCCAAAACTTGAGTTTTTTTTTTTTTTATTATATCACAACATTACTTCACATGTCATGCCAATTTTAGTTCAACTATCCAATAAAAACATTTAACATTATATCACATGCCAAATGTAGATTGAAACCATCCAAAACTTAAGTTTTAAAAACTTTTTGATTATATATCACAACATTACTTCACATGCCATGCCAATTATAGTTCAACTATCCAATAAAAACATTTAACATTATATCACATGCCAAATGTAGATTGAAACCATCCAAAACTTAACATTTAATTTAACAAAAAATTATAGATCGCAACATTACTTCACATGCCAAATGTACTTCAACCATCCAAAACTTGAGTTTTAAAAACTTTTTGATTATATCACAACATTACTTCACATGCCATGCCAATTGTAGTTCAACTATCCAATAAAAACATTAAACATTTAACATTATATCACATGCCAAATGTAGATTGAAACCATCCAAAACTTGAGTTTTAAAAACTTTTTGATTATATCACAACATTACTTCAAATGCCATGCCAATTATAGTTCAACTATCCAATAAAAACATTTAACATTATATCACATGCCAAATGTACTTCAACCATCCAAAACTTAAGTTTTAAAAACAAAACGAATTATAACACATCATTACATAACATGCCAAATGTAGTTCAAAAGAAAAACATTAATTTATAGATGACAACATTACTAGTAGTTCAACTATCCAAAACTTAAGTTTTAAAAACCAAACAAATTATATAACAACATTACTTCACATTGACATGCCAAAAGTACTTCAACCATCCAAAACTTAACTTTCAAAAACAAAACAAATTATATTAACACAATAAAATATGTCCAAAAATTGTAGATCTCACAAGTATCAAGTATCAAGTTATATATATATATATATATATATATATATATATATATATATATATATATATATATATATGACTGTGCATCTAGATAATATATAAAACAAATAAATTTAAGACTAGAAATCTCAATCAAATTTACAAATCATGTCCATCAAATACAGATGGATGTAGTGTCTTTCCTAGCAGAGTCTCAATCCGGGCACTATCTTGTGAAGCATGGGGAACCTATACACAATGCACGTACAAACATTAAAATTTGATGTTTTAAAAATGAGTGAGAATATATAGAACGTCATGTAAGAAACAAAATATAAAAAAATATCATGCAATACCTCATGAGGTTCCCTCTCCATTTGTTCACCTGCTATAACTTCCCCCATGGGAACATCTCCAACAGTAAAATGTACAATATACATTTACAGTTATATATATATATATATATATATATATATATTAAAAAATTAAGATGAAAATGCACATGTATATATAAACTTATTTTCAATAATATTAAAAAAAAAGTTAGACAACTTGTTCAAATGGTTGAAATGGTGTCGATGTTCCTATCTTCGTCACTAGAGTCTGTGGATTAAAGAAATCTTCTATAGAAACCTAAAATTCAAAATTTTAAAAGTATAAAATAAGTCAAGATGAAGATCTCAATTTATAATAAAACTTAAATAAACTTCAATTTATAAATTATAACTTTTAAAAAAACATATATATTTAAAAGTGAAAAATTGAATACTTCTGCAGGTGAATTTGGGGCATCTCCTAAGAGAGGCTCCAAAAGAAAATCTCCAAAGACCTAAAATTAAAAAAATTTAAAATAACTCAAGATATAGATATATATATCTCAATTTTTAATGGAACTTTTTGAGGTGGAATATATATAACTTAAACATAAATTTTAAAAGTGAAAAATTGTCCATACTTGTTGTGGATCTCGCACATCTCCTAAGAAAGTAGAAGGTACATCTCCCATGGAAGAAGAAGGTACTGCCATCCCAAAAACATCAGACGGAATCAGAATCTGTTAAAACATTTTATTATTATATATGTACATGTACATGTGTGCACAATTATTTATTTTAAAAATATCAATTAAAAAACACTAACATTTGTCAACATATCTTGATGGTGAGACCCATCTTCATTGTTTGAACCAGAGGCCCCAAACGTGATATTAACATTTTCGTCATTCATCATGCGTGACAACTGCAAATGGTGTTTTAACATATAATGATACATTTTGATTAGATTAATGTACATACAAATAAATGTATACATATACATACACATGTATTTATTACAAATTATACATGTATGTGTTAAAATAATTGAACCCTAACCATTAACACATACCGTTCCCGTGTCCTCTTCCTCATGAAGAATTAGGTCTTGCCAACCATTGTGACAATTATTTGCATATATTTTGATATCTTCAACACTCATGTTTTCAATCTCTTCATCTATACAATACGCAAAATTGTCACGTGCATTCTCACGTGCTCTTTGTTGATTTATAAAAACATTGACTCCACCCAATCCGCTATGAACATTGTCGATGATGGTATCACTTTCTTCTTGACTTATTTGAGAAGTCGCGTCCATCTCCGACCGCAAAGTTTCGACCCAAAAAGGTCAACTCACCAATGGTGGCTCAGGGAAAGGAAACTCCACATCTCACCTAGCGCCTGTATGGTCACACAATCGACCTTTCCCAGGACCAAAAATTTCTAACGGAAGTTCATTGTAATTGGGTTTCATTTGAAAAATAAAAAGTAACCTCGTCGTTCCATGGGATTCTTCCATAGGCTGCAAGGTGCTGATCATACAAATAGTGAGCTATATTGGGGTGCTTGAAATATTGCACCTTCAACATCTTTATTTTTTGCCCTTCTTTGAAATTAAACATTGACTTTGCCATTTCTTTTGTAACTCTTTGTTTTACATCCTCCCATTTATCAGGACCCATTACTATTTCCTTTCTCTTTCTCATGACTTCTACAAATGTATCAGTCGTTGGCCCAAGATTTTTGTACACATTTATTAGTTCACCCAATGAATGTGTAACTATTTCGAGGCTTTGTCGACTCTCTATAGGTAGAGTCAAAGCCACGAGATCTCTCTGCAATTTTTCATCAAGTTGTTGACACCTTTCTAAGGTGCATTCCGCCATGTTTCTTTCCCATGGTATATCAGAAATGTCGGTCGGATAAGTTGTGGTGGGTAGACACCTTCTTCTTGAATGTAGCATTCTGCCCTGCGTCTATTTTGACCAAAATTTGGAGAATTTTCAACCTTTGCATCAATATATATATATAATTTTTTATATTAGAAAAAACACATGTAAGAAAATTTGTACAAATTCAATGAAAAAAATATTTAAATTGATGGCAACCTCGACGTGGTTGGCTAGCATCTTCTCCACCCTGAAACTGTTGAGAACCAGAATGACCTGGCTGATAACCATCACCACTAGTCATTTATTGGCCTCCGGGGGAATAAATATCACCACCTTTACGCAACCTGCTACCACTTATTTATGGCCCTCTAAGGGGATTTGAACCACCACCAACCTCTCGATAGGAGAGAGAAGCTTCATAAAAAAATATGAATTTATAATCAATTCAAAAATACATGCATACATATAAATACACACATACATATTCATTGATTAAATTGTGTTCAAACCATATCGCAACTGGGTGAACCATGGGCATGCTCCATGGATGGAGTTGAAACCCTTCTCTTCTTATTAGCTCTTAAAAAATAAAAAAATGAAACTTATTAACAACCAATTTAACTCACAAAGTTGATAAAAAACCAATTCCATATGTACACACATGTATGGAGATTTAAGATTATATTTAAATACCATGAACAACCCTTGATCCCTGATCCCCCCCTCTTGTAGAGATATTGGATTCTGTTGATCTTCGTCGTTCGTCCTCCATGATATACGGTGGACATTTACAATTATTTTTTTAAATAACTAATTTAAAATAAATTCAAAATAAATTTCATAAAATTAATGTAATTTAGTGTAAACAAATTATGTAAAACACAACTTTCAACGCACTAATTTATGTGTGAAACTTAATTTAAGCGAAAAAAAATTATAAAAATGATAACTTCACCAAATTGCACTTTACATGGTAGGAGCACACTTGGTATAAAATTGAAAAAAACACATTGTCATTAAAAAAGAAGTGAAACTCCATTTAAACAAAAATTTGTTGAAGTCCCCGCATTTTAATTTGATAAAAATGTGAAGTTCACCACTTGTTGCAAATTTGAAGTTCACCAAGTCATGCTTTGCATGGTGTGGTGGGAGCACACTTGGTATATAATTGAAAAAAACACATGGTCAATAAAAAAGATGCATTTATAAGTACACAACACACACATATCCAAGATATGTTACAATGTCCATCAACAAATTTTGAAGGAGAGCGTCTCAACATTAATTCATTTTTGAGAGATGAATCTTGAATTTTTGAAGAAGAGCATCTAAAAACTAATTCATATTTGAGAGATGAACCTTGAATTTTTGAATAAGAGCATCTGAAAACAAATTAATCTTTGAGAGATGAATCTTGCATTGGCATTACCCCGTATAATTCTAATTCATCTTTGATAGATGAATCCTGAATTGGCATTGCCCCACACAATAGATCAGCAGACATCTTATTCACATTTTTATAATGCCTTATTTAAATCTTCTATTTAAAATGAATAACCTCTATTTAGATCTATTCTAGAGATTGACTGTAGGGGCATTTACTAGATATGTCACCTTTCATAAAAGATGAGATCCATAGTCTACCTGGCCCTTTACAGACTCTACCTATAGAACTTGTAGAATTTAACACTACCTGTCCCAATTATACCCTATGAAGGGTGTAGAGGACCCGTGGAACCACTCACACTACTTTACGTAGACATAAGGGCATATAAGAATGCATTTTTTTTACATTGAATATTTTTCATTTTAAATTTAGAATCTATTTGAAACAATCACCTATATAAGGTTAAAACCTATGTTTTGTATCAAATCACTTTTCGTTTCAATGGGAAACTTTTATGGCTTTAATATGTTTTTCTCGAAATGTGATGCACCCCATTAAAATGGGAGATATATTGAAATGATTCCTATGGTGTAATAAAATATAGATGCATAAATTCAATGAGCATATTTTTGAGATATAAAAGTCCAAAATGGAAGAGTTGTTTGTGAATAAATATCAATTCCACTATGGATATAGATGTGCTTCATTAAAAGGGATTTTTCTATAAGGATGTCAGACTAAGTTGGAAAGAAGGGAAAATATCACAATTATATGTTAATGCATGTGTTTTACATTGAATATTTTTCATTTTATTAAAAATATATTTGAAACATTAAACTATATATAAGGTTAAAACCTAGATGTTTTGTATCAAATTACTTTTGGTTTCAATGGAAAACGTTTATGGCTAATATGTTTTTCTCAAAATGTGATACACCCCATTAAAATGGGAGATATATCAAAATGAATCCTATGGTGTAGTAAAATAGTTTCAAGTAGTTTAAAAATATAGATGCATAAATTCAATAAGCATAGTTTTGAGATATAAATGTCCAAAATGGAATAGTTGTTTGTGAGCATATATGAGTCGATCACTATGCATATTAGTATGGATATATATGCTTCATTAAAAGAGATTTTTCTAAAAGGATGTCCACTAAGTTTGGAAGAAGGGAAAGTGTCACAAAATTATATATATGTTAATGCATGTGTTTTACATTGAATATTTTTCATTTTAAATTTAGAATCTATTTGAAACAGTTACCTATATAAGGTTAAAACCTATTTTTTGTAGAAAATTGAACTTTTGGTTTCAATGGGAAACTTTTATGGCTAATGTGTTCTTTCTCAAAATGTGATACAACCCATTAAAATGGGAGACATATCGAAATGATTCCTATCATGAAATAAAATAGTTTCAAGTAGTTTAAAGATATAGATGCATAAATTCAATGAGCATAGTTTTGAGATATATAAGTCCAAAATGGAATATTTGTTGGTGAACAAATATCAGTGGATCACTATGGATATATTTGCTTCATTAAAAGGGATATTTCTAGAAGGATGGGCTTAAGTTGGAAAGAAGGGAAAATATCACAATTATATGTTAATGTGCATGTGTTTTACATTGAATATTTTTCATTTTTTTAAGAATCTATTTTCAAAATATTTAAAACTATAGACTTGGTTAAAACCTATGTTTTGTATTAAATTACTTTTTGTTTCTAAATACGATACATGTTTTAGATCGAATATTTTTAATAAATTTTTCATTTTATTAAAAATATATTCGAAACAATTAAACTATATAAGGTTAAACCTATGTTTTGTATCAAATCACTTTTGGTTTCAATGGGAAACGTTTATGGCTAATTTGTATTTTTCTCGAAATGTGATACACCCGTTAAAATGGGAGATATATATGGGAATGATTCCTCTGGTGTAATAAAATAGTTTCAAGTAATTTAAAGATATATAAATGCATAAATTCAATGAGCATAGTTTTGAGATATAAAATTCCAAAATGGAATAGTTGTTGATGAGAAAATATTAGTGGATAACTATGGATATATCTACCTCATTAAAAGGGATTTTTCTAGAAGGATGGACTAAGATGGAAAGGAAAAATGTCACAATTATATATGTTAATTTGCATGTGCGTTTTACATTGAATATAAAAGGTATTTTCTCTCTCTCATTTTCTGAGACCATGGATATGAAAATGAAAAACTTGAATTTAGATCTATTCCAGAGATTGACTGTAGGGGCATTTACTAGATATGTCACCTTTCATAAAAGATGAGATCCAGAGGCTACCTGGCCCTTTACAGACTCTGCCTATAGAACTTGTAGAAGTTAACACTACATGTCCCAATTATACCCATGAAGGGTGTAGAGGACCCGTGGAATCACTCAAACTACTTTACGTAGACATAAGGGTGTATAAGAATGCACATGTGTTTTACATCAAGAATATTTTTCATTTTAAATTAAAAGAATCTATTTGAAACAAAATTTACCTATATAAGGTTAAAACCTATGTTTTGTATCAAAAAAATTTTGGTTTCAATGGGAAACGTTTATGGATAGTTTGTGTTTTTTTCTAGAAATGTGATATAGCCCATTAAAATGGGAGATATATCGAAATAATTCTTATGATGTAATAAATTTGTTTCAAGTATTTTAAAGATATAGATCTGCATAAATTCAATGAGCATAGATTTGAGATAGAAAGTCCAAAATGGAATATTTGTTGGTGAACAAATATCAGTGGATCACTATGTATATATTTTCTTCATTAAAAGGGATATTTCTAGAAGGATGGACTAAGTTGGAAAGCAGGGAAAATATCACAATTATATGTTAATATGCATGTGTTTTACATTGAATATTTTTCATTTTATTATGAATCTATTTTCAAAACAATTAACATAGTATAAGGTTAAGACCTATGTTTTGTATCAAATTACTTTTTGTTTATAAATACTATGTGTTTTACATTGAATATTTTTCATTTTATTAAAAATCTATTTGAAACAGTTAAACTATATAAGGTTATAACCTATGTTTTGTATCAAATCACTTTCTTGTATCAAATCACTTTTGGTTTCAATGGGAAACTTTTATGGCTAATGCATTTTTCTCGAAATGTGATACACCTGATTAAAATGGGAGATATATCAAAATGATTCCTATGGTGTAATAAAATAGTTTCAAGTGGTTTAAAAATAAATATGCATAAATTCAATGAGTATAGTTTTGAGATATAAAAGTCCAAAATGGAAGAGTTGTTTGTGAAAAAATATCAGTCGATCACTATGGATATATCTACTTCGTTAAAAGGGATTTTTCTAGAAGGATGTCCACTAAGTTGGAAAGAAGGGAAAAAATCACAATTATAGGTTAATGTGTGCATGTGTTTTACATTGAATATTTTTTAATTTATTAAAAATCTATTTGAAACAATTAACTATATAAGATTAAAACCTATGTTTTGTATCAAATCACTTTTGGTTTCAATGGGAAACTTTTATGGCTAATGTGTTTTTCTCGAAATGATTTCTATGGTGTAATAAAATAGTTTCAAGTAGTTTAAAGATGTAGATGCATAAATTCAATGAGCATAGTTTTGAGATATAAAAGTCCAAAATAGAATAGTTGTTGGTGAACAAATATTAGTGGATCAATATGGATATATATCCTTCATTAAAAGGGATTTTTCTAGAAGGATAGACTAACTTGGAAAGAAGGGAAAATATCAAAAATTTTTGAGTCCTGATCTTATAAAAGGTTTCCACTAAATCCATCCCTATTACTTTTCATGTGAACCACATTCCCAAACCCACACATCTATGTACCTACAAGCCAAGCCAAGTGTAAAAAGGGCTTATTTCATATTCTACGTTAACACATATATGTGATTAATTATCGTTAGAATTGATATGGGAGAAATACATATAAAGAGTAATCCTTAGAATTTATATGGTAGAAATACATATAAAGAGTAATCCTTAGTATAGATCTAGTTGGAATTTAAGGAATAAAGGTAATTTTTTTAGAAATTTTATCTTAGGAGGTAGAACTAAACCTTCTATAACCCACAAAAGAAACCATGGCTTGTGAGCATCACATGCAAACACAAGTTACTCCCATGTTTGAAACACCACCTCACATCATCATAAGGGATCGAAACCACTAAGAAACCCATACGAAGTTCCCTAGAAGGGATGACTATCATATTTAATCATTGGGTTTATCTCCAAGGTCAAAAGGAAAATCAAAGTTAGGAAAGGGAATTCGAATAGAAATTAAGTTAAGACCATGACCTTTTACCCAATATTGAATGAAATTGAGAAACCATAGATATCATGAAGGAAGTTAAAGAAATAATATGATATAAGAAATATTAAATGAAAATCAAAGCTAGGAAGTTAGGAAAGGGAATTAGAATAGAAATTAAGGTAAGGCCATGACCTTTTACCGAATATTGAAAAACGGTGAGCAACCATGCATATCATGAAGGAAGTTCAAGAAATATTATGATAAGAAATATTAAATGAAAATCAAAGTTAGGATGTTAGGAAAGGGAATTAGAATAGAAATTTTACGGTAAGACCATGACCTTTTACCCAATATAATGATTCAGTTTATCTCCAAGGTCAAAAGGAAAATCAAAGTTAGGAAGGGAATTAGAATAGAAATTAAGGTAAGACCATGACCTTTTACCCAATATTGAAAAAAGGTGAGCAAACATATATATCATGAAGGAAGTTCAAGAAATATTATGATAAGAAATATTAAATGAAAATCAAAGTTAGGAAGTTAGGAAAGGGAATTAGGATATAAATTAAGGTAAGACCATGAACTTTTACCCAATATTGAACGAAGGTGAGCAACCATATATATCATGAAGGAAGTTCAAGAAATATTAAATGAAAATCAAAGTTGGGAAGTTAGGAAAGGGAATTAGAATAGAAATTAAGGTAAGACCATGACCTTTAAACCAATATTGAACGAAGGTGAGCAACCATGGATATCATGAAGGAAGTTCAAGAAATATTATGATAAGAAATATTAAATTAAATCAAAGTTAGGAAAGGGAATTAGAATAGAAATTAACATAAGACCATGACCTTTTACCCAATATTGAAAGAAGGTGAGCAACCATACATATCATGAAGGAAGTTCAAGAAATATTATGATAAGAAATAAATTAAATCTTTTTTGCAAATTCTGAGTAAATTTAATTTAACTACTTTCAATATGAGATATGAACAGTCAATTCTTGGCAGAAGCAATGAGCCTTAATGAGGTCTACTGGTCTAATAACACCAATAACAGCATGCTGAAATACCATTGATCCCAGTATTGTGATTACTGTAACTAACATAAGTTTTCACCTATTCTAACAAAGGTTGTACATATTCCATAAGGCTGAATACACTGTAACCACTTGCATGATACTAGAAGCTCTCATTACACTAGTTAACATAGGGAATAGAACACATAGACTAGTGTAGATTACATAACTACTATTGTTTATTCTCTATGTTATCAAGAAATAAATTGGCTATTATTTAATATTGGAAGAAGGTGACCACCATAGATATCATGAACGAATTTCAAGAAATATTATGATAAGAAATATTAAATATTTTTTTGTAGAGGCATAAATTTTGAGTAAATTTAATTTAACTACTTTTAATATGGGATATGAACAGTCAATTCTTAGCACAAGAATTTAGCCTTAATGAACAGTCAATTCTTAGCAGTCAATGCTTTTTTAGTGTCTATTTTTCCAGATGGTCAAGTGACCTGAAACATGGAATACTTCTCATAGTTGTTGTAGCGGTTGTATTAGATTATTTGAATACAAAACTAAATATGAAAAAACCAATAGATGAATTGATTGAGTTGGCCCCATTCTTGGTGGCTTGGGCATTCTGGCATGTGGCGCACATCTGTCTGTATTGATAGTTGTAACTTTCGAGAGGGAAAATTTTATATATCATGGGAATAAATACTTTGAAAAACAAAGATGGAAAAACGAAGTGACGTTAAAGTGAGATGAGTGATATGTTGCACCCAAATATTTTAAAGGTGGGAAAAACAAGAGTAGTGGAAACTACTTGAGTGGGCACAAAGGCCAACCTAGCCTTTACTTGCTGGCTGGCTGGCTGGGTAGGATTGTTGGCTAACCTTGCTAGCTGACCTTGCTGGCTTGGTTGGCTTGCTAGGCGGGATTGTTGGCTGACCTTGCTGGCTTGGCTTGCTGGTTGGGCTTGCTGGCCGTTATAATACTGTTAGGCCCCTATATTACTAGTATAGTCCCTTATTGTTGTTAGTGTAACCCCCTTATTGTTATTATTGTACCCCTGTAACCCCCATATTGTTATTATTGTGCCCTTAAATTATTAGTGTTAGGTCGGCTAGGATTACATTGTGGCCCCACTAGGATTACATTATGGCCCCATGGATTCCTATATATAGAAAGGAGGTTTTGTAATTTGTATCATCCAAGAGTTGTTCATTCATGTAATGTATTGGAGGTTTCCCCCTCGAAGTGGCTTATTTCTAAGGCATTGATATCTATTTTCTTCTCTTTTTGGAGTTGGCTTCACAACATTTGGTATCAAAGCTTTGGATTCTAGGGTTTCGCTGCTCCAAACAGGTCATCGTGGAATTTTCGCTATAACTTTTTTCTACGAAGTTTCAGAAGCTAAAATTTTTAGGGTGCGAAGCCGAAATCCTGAGGAACATCGTTGCAAAATTTTAGAGATTGGTTCACAAATTTTCGGAGATATGATCTATGTAAGTTAGGTCTTTTTGCAGGCTCCTCAATTTAATCTAAACAGGTCATCGCGACATTTGCGCTATAACGTAGTTTCTACGAAGGTTCAGAATCTGAAATTTGTAGGGCGCGAAGCTGAAATCCTGAGGAAACGCATCACAAAATTTCAGAGCTTGGTTCGCAATATTTTCGGAGAGATGATATGTGGAAGGTAGTGCTTTTTCAGACTCTTGAATTTCATCTCAAAGAGGTGATCGTGGGAAAATCTTCATAACTCTCTCTGAGCATCGGATTGGAGTGCCGTAAAAAGTGGTCGCAAATACGCGGACTGTAGTTTCTTTTATATCAATTTCAGAGCTAAAATACAAAACAGTGACACGTGGCAAGTCATACAATTTCACTCTACTGAAACAATCCATAATTAGGTCATTGTGGGAGATTGGACATAACTTTGCCTTGGAGAATCCAAATCAAGTTAGAACTATAGCATTTGAAAGATAATTCAGAAGGATACCTTAGTGCCAAATTTCAGATATTAAAGCGCCAAAATCACAAAGATAATCCAATTTCAATATCGAGATCCTCAAAAGCAAGAAAAAGGTGTGTATTTTTTTCTGAATTGCATAAGTCTTGTTTGAAGAATCAATTTTAATTGATTCCAAGGGCATATTGTAGAATAGATATCAGTATTGGGTTCTAAAAATTTCCCCGTAAAAATAATTCAACACCCATTAAACCTTCAGAAGGCTCTACTATGACTCATGAAGATGAAGAATTGCAACATGATCTATCAAAATTACAAGAGCAAGTGCACCAAATTTCGCTCTCGTAAAGAGCAACAAAAAATGAAATGGAAGTTTTGAAGAAAGGCATGGAAGCAAAGATGGATGGTGTGAAGAATAATTTGGATGGTTTGAAGAAAGACATGGAATCTAAGATAGATGACATGGAAGTTGGCATGGAATCTAAAATGGAAAACATGAAGAATGATCTAAAAGCAGACATAGAAGGTTTGACAAAGTTGATACAAGAAATGTTTCCTAATAGTGAAAATATAGTAGAGGAAACTCATGATGAGAACAAAATAAATGTTAATCGTGATTTCATAAACTCTAATGTTGGCGGGAAGAACCACCATATTCCAAAAATGGATATGAGGAAGTTTGATGGAAAGGATCCTGTAACATGGATACTACAGATGGAGCAATATTTTGATCTCCATAACGTGCAAAACACACAAAAGGTACGCATTGCAACTTTACATTTAGAACAAAATACATTTGTATGGTATCGATGGCTTTTCTCCCATAAAAAAATTGTCACTTGGTCAATTTTTATGAAGGAAATGATAGCACATTATGAGGATACAAAGAGCAACACCTTCTTTAGCCAATTGATAAATCTCAAACAAAAGGGTTTAGTGGGGAGCACATTGAGGACTTCCAAAAATTGAATATAAGGGTAACTGATATTCCAGAGGAACACAGGATTGATCTCTTCATAGGCACTTTAAAGGATAACATCCAACATGAAGTTCGCGTTTTGGAACCTAATTCATTAGAGAAGGCATTCAGGTTGGCAAGAAAAGTTGAATGTAAAATTATGGCGACAAGGAAGCCTACCACTCAATTCTATAAAGAAGGAAGTGTTGCTACGCCTAGATTTCCACAACCTACAAGGTTGACACCACAACAATTGGAAGAAAAAAGAGAAAAAAGGGCTTTGCTACAGTTGTGATAGCAAATACACTAAAGGTCATAAGTGTGCTGAGAAGAAATTATTTTACATAGATTGTGAAGAGGAAGAAGAAAATGAACAAGAAGAGGATATACACCAGGAACCAGCCCTAGAAGAGGAAGAAATGAGTCCGAACATATCGTGTAATGCATTGGCGGGAATTACCACTCCTCAAACTCTCAAGATAGAAGGAAATATCAATAAGAAAAATTTAATAGTGTTGATTGATTCAGGTAGCACCAATAATTTTATTCATTGTAAGGTAGCCAAGGAATTGAATTGTTTTCTATTCCCAGCACCAGAATGTCAAGTGATGGTTGCAAATGAAGGAACTATAAATTTCTCTGGAAAATGCCATAATATCAAGCTAACCATGGGGGAATATGTATTGAGTATGCCAATGCTTTCCATTCTTATGGGAGGTGCTGATTTTGTACTATGGGGTATTGCAGGGAAGCCAGGAAAGATAATAAGCTCTAATGTCATGACAAAGCTTCTAAATAAAGAACAATGAGGTGTAATTGCATAATTATGCTCACTAGAAGTTCCAACATCAAAATCATCTATTTTTGTAGATCTCCAACAAGTCTTGGACAATCATTCTAAGGTGTTTGAAACTCCCAAAGGATTCCCACCTATTTGTGATCATGATCATGATATTCATTTGATTCCAGGAAGTGTTACTCCAAACATCAGGCCTTATAGATATCCTTATGTCCAAAAGAGCGAAATTGAACGTATGTTTGCAGAAATGTTAGAGACGGGTATAATTCAACCTAGTCAAAGTTCTTTCTTTGCTCCTTTAGTATTGATACACAGGAAGGATAGATCATGGCGCATGTGTCTGGATTATAGGGAGCTCAATAAGCTCACCATTAAATATAAATTTCCCATTCCTGTGATTGATGAATTATTGGATGAATTACATGGAGCAATTTATTTTACCAATTTGGATCTTCATTTAGGATATCATCAAATTAGAATGAAGACTGAAGATATTCCCAAAACAACATTTCGAACTCATGAGGGTCATTATGAATTTTTGGTCATGCCTTTTGCCCTTACCAATGCACCTTCTACATTTCAAGGGTTGATGAATTCCTTTTTCAAACCCTTCCTTATCAAATTTGTGCTAGTATTTTTTGATGCTATACTAATCTACAGCAGGTCTTGGAAGGATCATGTTGAACATGTTGACAGGGTGCTCAAACTATTGCAGGAGAAACAATTATATGCAAAAACATCCAAATGTTTCTTTGGAGTACAAGAGGTGGAATATCTGGGTCATATTGTATATCACGAGGGTTTTAAGGTAGACCCTAACAAAATTAAAGCCATTAAGGAATGGAAAGTCCCCACAACCATAAAGAAGTTGCGAGGATTTCTCGGGTTAATAGGGTATTATCGCAAGTTTGTTAATAATTATGAGAGAATAGCAGCACCTCTAACAACATTATTGAAGAAAGATGCATTTTCATGGACTCCTGAAGCAACTAAGGCCTTTTAACTTCTTAAAGAGGCAATGTTCCTAGCACCAGTCTTAGCTACGCTAGACTTCACAAAAACCTTTATTGTGGAATGTGATGCCTCATGAAATGGAATTGGTGCTGTTTTAATGCAGGAAGGAAGACACATTTCTTTTGAAAGTCATCCAATCCAAGGAAATTATTTACAGAAACCTATTTATGAGAAGGAAATGTTAGCAATATTGCATGCACTAAATAAATGCGAACTTACCTAATGGGAAGACACTTCAAGTTAAAAACTGATCATGATAGTCTTAAACACTTTTTGGAACAAAGAATATCTTTAGAAGAGCAGCAAAAATGGGTCACAAAGATGTTGGGTTATGACTTTGAAATAATCTACAAAAAAAGGAAGCTTAATTTTGTTGCAGATGCACTCTCAATAAAGAATGAAGAGGTGGAAGCATTGCTTTGTGCCATTTCTATTATCCAACCAGATTGGATAACCGAAGCAAGAGATGAATGGAAGAAGCAAAAAGAAGTATGGAAAGTCATTCAAAAGTTGCAGCAAGATCGTAGTACATCTGATACATTTAGTTGGAAAAATGATTCTTTATGGTACAAAGATCGCTTATATCTTTGTAAGAATTCCCAACTAAAACAAAATATTATTTTGGAATTGCACACTTCTTCTTTAGGAGGACACTCAGGATTTTTAAAAACTTACCACAGGGTGAAGAAAGAATTTTTTTTGGGATGGCCTTAAATCTAATATTCAAAAGTTTGTGGCGGAATGTTTGGTTTTCTAGCAGAATAAAGTTGAGACAATTAAGACCCCAGGACTTCTACAACCTTTATCTATTCCAAGTCAACGTTGGGAGAAGATTTCAATGGATTTTATCACAGGTTTACCTAAGTCTGAAGGAAAGAGTGTCATCATGGGGGTAGTTGATAGACTTACCAAGTATGCACACTTTTCTGCATTATCTCATCCATTTAAAGAAAGTATAGTTGCTACTACATTTATGGACACAATTCAAAAGCTACATGAAAACCCAAGGGTTATTGTGAGCGACAGAGATCCCATTTTTACTGGAAATTTTTTGATGGAGTTATTTTCTTGTTTGGGTACTCAATTAGCTCATAGATCATCTAATCATCCTCAACCGGATGGTCAAATTGAGATAGTAAATAAATTTTTGGAAGGATATCTTCATTGTTTTGTATCTGATGAACAAACACAATGGTTCAAGTGGTTACCTCTTTTTGAATGGTGGTATAACACTGCCTTCCATACTGCAACAAAAATGACCCCATTTATGGCACTTTATCGATATCATCCACCATCCATCACATCATCTTTAAGATAAAATTCAAAGGTTCAAGTAGTGGAAGATCACATCAAGCATCAACAAGAAGTTCTCCAACTCTTAAAGGATAACCGAAATTTGCCACAAAATCGAATGAAACAACATGTAGATCAACATCGCAGCGAGAGAAGTTTTGATGTAGGAGACTGGGTATTTTTACGGCTACAACCATATAAACAAATTTCCCTCAAGCAAGCTAAGAAGCATAATAAATTATCGCCAAAGTACTATGGTCCTTACAAGGTGTTGCAAAATATTGGTACTATGGCATAAAAATTGGAGCTTCCTACTTCTTCACGAGTGCATCTAGTTTTCCATGTTTCATGCTTAAGGAAGGTTATAGGTGAAAATCTTCCAGTTCAAACAATATTTCTAGAACTTGATGAGGAAGGAAAAATCATATTGGAACTTGAAGCGGTTACGGAAACAAGAACTCGGCAGCTACGAAATCGATCAATTTCAGAGTATCTCATCAAGTGGTAGAACTTACCCACTGAAGATTCTACATGGGAGGATGAGAATTTTATATAGAAGCACCCAGAGCTACTCAAGCGTTGAGGAAAACAATTTTTTTAATGAGAGGGGGATGTTAGGTCCCTATATTACTAGTATAGTCCCTTATTATTGTTAGTGTAACCCCCTTATTGTTATTATTGTACCCCTGTAACCCCCATGTTGTTATTATTGTGCCCTTAAATTATTATTGTTAGGTTGGCTAGGATTACAATGTGGCCCCACTAGGATTACATTGTGGCCCCATGGATTCCTATATATAGAAAGGAGGTTTTGTAATTTGTATCATCCAAGAATTGTTCTTTCATGTAATGTATTGGAGGTTTCCCGCTCGAAGTGGCCTATTTCTAAGGCGTTGATATCTCTTTTATTCTTTTTTTGGAGCTGGCTTCACAACAAATACCCTAAAGGTTTCTTCTTAGACTCATGTAATTTTTCAAAAAAAAAAAAAATTACGCCATGGAAACTATAATTTTATTACTATGGTTAAAAGATAATTTCATTACCATGGTTAAAACAGTGTTCCAATTTAGATTGAGCTATTCTGCAATACCATTGTCTTCTCCTGAATAAGGGTATTATGTGAGTTTATATTGATGGATGCATCTGCGGCTAGGGACTGTAACTATGAGGATGAGAGAATAGTTTTTCATTGAAGTGTAAGTAAATCAGTGTTAACAAACACCAAAACCTAATGAAAATCGCAGAGTGGTCGCATTTTTTCAGTGAAATGTAGGCCTGGGGGTGAAAATCGTAGAGTGGTCATATTTTTACAATGAAATGCAGGCCTGAGGGTACAAATCGCAGAGTGGTCGCAGTTTTCGAGTGAAATGTAAGCAGCACAGGGTAAATCAGAGTCGGAGTATTCGCTGAAAAATGTACATTGCAAAGTGAACCCAGAGAGTTCTGTATTTTGCATTGCAAAGTAAACCATAGAGTCAGAGTGTTCACAGTTCTGTATTTTTCATTTCAAATTAAACCACAAAGTCAGAGTGTTCACAGTTCTATATTTTTCATTTGAGAGAAACTATTGATGAAAATTTATATTGTAGAGTGAGACATGTATTTGCAATTGAGTGGACTTTTCATTTGAGAAAAACGATTAATGAAATTTATATTCTATAGTGAGACATGTATTTTCAATTGAGTTGAATGATTGAAAGTACATTTTTTCTATGCATTAGAGTGAAATGATTATACATGTATTTGCAATTGAGTGAAATGATTGCACGTGTATTTAACAAGGAGAATGTTAAACATCTGAATGTTAAACTGCAAACTGCAAGAACTTTGGCATTTTTTTCTAATATGTAAAACAAAAAAATTGATAGCCATAAATTTATTGAAAATGTAATCTGACAGGCATGGAAAACAAACAACTGTTTGTTATTTTATTAAAATCTAGTTTCTTTTCGCTAGAACATACGTACCTGGAAAGTCGCAGCAGAAGACATAGAAGACACTGAAGACGTTGAAGACGTTGAAGACGTCGTGGAAGAACTCTGCGAACCAAAAAGTCAGATTAAAATCAAATTTAAAAAAACAACAAAAAAAAGTTACAGAAAATAACAAATTCACCAGAACTTACCTCCTCAGCGCAGCGCAAATCAACAAAACTCCCCTGGCGCAATAGCAAATCAACTCAATTCGCGCGAGACAACATAAAATTGACTAAATTCATGTGGGACAACAGCAAATCAACTCAATTCACGTGGGACAGATATGAGCGTCCGAGAAAAATGTGAAAAAAAACCCAGAACATTTTGCGAGCGATATATTTATAAAATAATAGTTCGTCGGAACTAATAGTTTGGCCGAACTTTGTTTTCCGGTTTTCCAAACTTCGGTGAAAAATATGTTTGTCGTTGCCGTCAATATGTTGTCAATGTAAAAGGCAAAAAAATTCCGTCTGAACTAAATTCAATAGTTTGGCTGAACTCGTGAATAGTGCGGTCGAACTTTGACAAGAGTTCGACCGAACTATGGAGGAAACAAGTTTTTCGCCTCGAATTCTCACAAAAGTGTTACCCATATTCACATTTTCACCCACTAGCGCGTTAAAGGAAAACATCATCGGTGCATGCAATGCCTATCGAACCGCTCAGGTGGTAGTCATTGATAAAGCGCACCAAAAATTCTAATTGGTTTTTGGAAATTTTATTTTTTAGAAACATCGACCTGTGACAGTGCAATTATTGCGATATTTTGAAATTCATTATTCATCAAAAATCGACACATCTTATAACAGTATTCATATCAATTAAATTTTTATTAGTGCATTGGAATGTGATGTTTGGATTATTTTTCTATATCATATCATCATATTTTGCATCTCTTCATTATAATATTTAATCATCCATATATTTAACCAGTTGTGTAACATTTCACAACGACAATGGGGAACAGAATAGAATAAATTAAAGCATATTTTATTATATGTATATGAATAAGGAACTCTTTTTCATACAAAATGGGATAGTTATTGGTATCCCTATGTCCTTCAATTGGGACACTATATCCATTACATTAAACAAAATGAGTCAGTTCATAGACAAATATTTCAAAAAATACAATGCCTTGCTTTGATATCCAAACATATTTATCATGATTCTTCTGTTGAATTGTTGTCACTGCTGGAGCTACTTCCATGACTTGGGTTATTTTTAGGAATGTTTTGTTCACGATGTTGATTGGTTTCTTCTTCTTCAACTTCCATCTACAAACATAAAAATAAACTATAATGAGTGTATATACATTGGTGAGAATAATGAAAATTGCAATATTGAATAATATACATCAATGTAAATCGAAAATAAATGATGTACCATAGCAAGAATTGACTCATGAACTATACACATTCTTTCAAAACCAAATTTCATGCCATCTTTCAACATTTCATTTGTTGGCGTAGTTCCATACTTTGTTTCCTACAAGTTTTATATTCCATAACAAATCATGTATTTGATATAAAAGTTTTTTTTGTTCTATTAATTATAGATGAAGCTAAGTAAAAAAAGATCGATAGATGCTTACAAATTCCACAATTAATTTCTGATATGCCAACATATACTGACAACCCATATTTAACCCATTGTCAATAAATTCATCTAATGGTTCTTCTTTGTATGTTAGAACCTGTTTGAAGACATTCAATGATGATTGTTGTAAAACAACCTAAAATATACAAACATTAAATCTATTTAAGTTGTTATAAGGAAGTAACAATTACTCACAAACTTAGATATCAACCCTTTTCTTCCTTGTCGTCCTATTTTATGTGTTGAATGGGTTCCATTTTCTTTTCTTTTCTGCAAGAAAATACTTGAAAATTAATATTGAATGTTAAATTGTTTATTTACTATACCTAATTGGAAAATTCAATGATTACATATCACATTTGAAGCACGTTGTTGTTGTTGAGATGGCTCCTTATGTGATGAAATTATATCCCTTTATTTGACCATCTCCTTGTACACCTTTTTGGACATTCCTACTGGCATATTTATGATATCGGCTCGTTCATCCTTTGCGATTTTTATAATCTTCCTGAAAATGTAACATGACAATAAACTATTTAATTTTTATATTGGTATATGAAAGTAAATATAACAAAAGTGATATTTATAAATGATGGCTTTCTAGTAATATATACATATAATTCTAGAAAAACATTTAAAGGAATATTACTTTTTCATTCCTTCTTTTTTGTTGTTTTACGTTTTTTCTATTAAAAGTCTAACATGTCTCATTGACCAATTCTCTGGAAACTCATCCTATAGTTAAGATAAAATTTGGCTCTTGGAATCATTGCATTGATTTTTGTATTGTAAGTGGAAAGAACATCTATACATTCATTCCACTAGATCCCTCAAAGTTTTGTAAAAGTTTTTCCCCCTTTCGTTAACCTCCAACACCACTCCAGATGAGCTAAGGAGCAATTCATTTTCATTTGCATGTTCTATTTTTTTATTTTCTTAAACAAAATTCCTTTTTTGATTTTTTGGTCCTTGTAGAACATTAAACATATGTGAATTAATAGATTGTTTGAAACATGTTATCTAATATTTTTAAGTATATTATTAATGAAAATTAAAAAAAGAAACTCATATTGGATTGATATTATTTTTTTCATTCACCTCATTCATCCTTCTACAATTTTTCCATCAAGCTTTTACGCTCTTCTAGTTTTATATCAGAAATAATATTATCGAGCTTCATCATTTTTTGGCTCTGCATGATACAAAATAAACAATACATATTATTTAAACTTACATATAGTTGAAAAATAATAAATTTTATAAAGAATTTACAAACAACTTGCCTTTTTTCTTTACTCGATGTGCTATCAGTATTTTTGTTACTTAATATATTGTCAGACATTTTTTATCAATATGAAACCTACACCGTACCATTCATTAATATATTTCATAAATAAATCACAAAATTTTAAGGTAAAAAAAAAACAAGAAAACAGTGTGCCTTTCAAGAAGTGCGCACCGACGTCGGTGCGGCGTGTTCAGATAAATGCACCGCAAAAATAGTAGAAACATCGTATGATGCTCATTTTCAAAAAGGGTACCCAGTGCATTATATGTTAACCATTACATTGATTAACACAGGAAAATTAATAAAAATCCTGTACTGCTAGTTTTTGTAGCATAAGATGTCGTAGAGGAGGTGGTGCGACATGTTCTTATAAACGCACCGAGAAAAAATGGGACCACTGTACGGTGTTCTCTATCAGCAAGGAGACCCGGTGCATTATATGTTAACTGGTGCAACGATTAACACAGACATAAAATAAAAATTTTTTTTTATCAAAAATTACGTGCGCAGTGCACTATAATGAAATAGCGCACCAGTGTGCTATTTTACACAGGGCACACAGATTAAAAATAAATTTGTTTTTAAATTGTTTTTATCAAACAGTACGTGCACGATGCATAATAATAAAATGGCACACCGGTGCGATATTTTACACAGGGTGCACGGATTAAAAAAATATGTCTTTAAATTGTTTTTATCAAGCAATATGTGTGTGGTGCGTTGTAATAAAATAGCGTACCAGTGCACTATTTTACACAGGGTGATGTGATTAAAAAAATATGTTTTTTTAATTCACGTAAGGGCTGACATGGATTGGAATCCGACTCTACAAGTACTCCCATGGGTTAGATGTTAGAGGCCTATATATATAGCAATACAAACCCTATAAATCTAAAATGAAAAGCCCTAATTCTAAAGTCACAGAAATAGGAAGAACCAAGGGTAGAAAGAAAAAGAATCAAAGGTTTAATGTAGGATTTATCTATTTATTTATTTTATTTTTTATTTATTTATTCTTTTTTATTTTTTGAAAATGAACAGTAAATTTTAAAATTTTTACTTAGCATGTTTTAAATCAAACAAAAACTGTAAAAAAAACAATTATTACAGTAAAATTTAATCACAAGATGGTTTGAAATTCTATTCTACAGGGTTTGAATCACCAGATGTTTGAAATTTTGATTCTCTAAATATTTTTGTTCGAAAGTATTTCATTGCTCCACAGTTCTCTCATGCTCTCTCACTCCAGGTATGTCTCGCATGAAAATCTCTCCCTGAAAGGTTTCGCAAAAATAATGAAATAATGAAATGTTTTTACTATTTAAATATATTTTTTTATGAAATTAGATATGCGAAAATGATTGTCCACCTATTTTTCAATTTACCACTTTTTTTTTTCACTTTAGAAAAATAAAGTTGCACTATTTTTATTTGGGGATATTCGGTGCGTTTGTTATCTAACCGCACCGATGTGTCAATTAATAACATAACACCAGTGCGAAGTAACTAAATTGCACTGGTGCGGTTAACTGTACATTAGCACCGATAACAATAAGTCAATTTTTAAGGCACCGAAATTACTTTTACATATGTACACCAAAATGTATTGTTGATTTTTCTCAAATGTAGGGAGAAAATATCATAATTATATCGAATGGACAATTATTCAAAATCTAGCTCGTTCCATAATATTTCTCAAAGTCCATCATGGAGTTCTCCCTATCCATCTCGAGATGTAATATTTACTTCAAATTTTATTTATATTTTCATTATCTAATTGAATTTATTTATTTTATCCATGTCAGTTAGCTAAATAAAATTAATGTATACAAATTTGTAGGTTCATGCAAATTCAGAATCGAGTTCATATGCACAAAATATTCAAACAACTCCAAAACATTGGAAGCTATTATTGGGAGCAGCATACTGCAAGACGCATTTGGTAGATGAAAATGGACAGGCACTTCAACCTGCCAATTGTGACATTATGTCTTCTAGCCACAATCCTGGGACAATTATGGTAATAATAATTGTTTGGTATATTAATGTAATTATTTCAACATCAAACCAATTAATCATGCATTGTCGATGTGCTTACTAATTTATATCATATATTTTGTACTAAACATGTTCAAATATATTTTTTGAAAATATTAGGATTCTAGTGATGATGAGCGACCTACCTACCATATTTCGTTGCACCCCACGACAATGTAAAATTGAGAGAAGGATGAATTAAGAGAAAAACTCAGAGAGGAATGATACCAATAATGGTTGAATCAACCACCTATTAAATTCCCACTACATCCAGATTCACCAATTAAGAATGACTACATCAATAGTAGTTCTTCACAAGCTGGCAATGGAGGCAATCAAATAGAGGTTGGTATGGATGATTAGTTAAGGGATACGACTAGCATGGATATAGTGTTGTTAGATGCATTCCAGAACGATGATCAATTAGGGGATGATGCTCATATCGCCGATACCTTTTTCGAAAGCCTTAAATTTTTTTCCACCACCCCTCTATTTGGACTGTGCGATGAGTCAAAGTATACCTAGTTGGGGACAACGATGTTACCATACAACTTGAAAACAAAGTTTGGATTGTCGAATGCATGTTTCTCGAAAATTTTGAGGTAATTGACTATCAAGTCCTCCCTTATATTTTTAGAAATATAATCACACAATGAGCATTAAAAATGGTCAATTTTATGAACGTTAATAATTATATCAGAATTAATGTACATTTAATATTTTCCATGATCACCAATTATAGTTTATTCAAATATAAGGTTCTTCCGAGTGATAATGTATTTCCCGGTAGCTGCGAAGAGGCAAAGAAATTGTTGAAAATGTTGGGTGTTGAGTACATATCATATCATGCATGTCAAAACGATTCTATTCTATATAGAGTATAATATGTAGACAAAGAGATATGTCTGAAATGTGGGCATGACAGGTATGATAAATAAAAAAAGAAGGGTAAATCACGCGGTCCTCCTTTTAAGATATTGAGGCACATGCCTATAATACCAAGGTTTTAAAGGCTCTTTCATTTCAAAAAATTAGCTATGTTGCAGGGATGGCATGCCTCACATAGAAGTGAGTTGGGAGTTATGTGAATCTGAATAGATTCAATAGCCATGAAGCATATAGAGGATACATGGCCTGAAAAATTCAAGGATGAAGTATGAAGTCTACGTCTCGACATAGCCATGGATGGCGTTAACCCATATTCCCTCCGGAACGCCAACTATTACGTTTAGCCTATAGTAGTGATCAATAACAATATCCCCCCATGGTTTTCCATGAAGAATGAACATCTAATGTTGGCTCTCATAGTCCCTGGTAGAAGACGAGTAAAGAATATGGATGTGTACTTACAACCACTGATAGATGAATTGAAGGAATTATGGTATGGGATAAATGTATACGATGCATCAAGACCCATCGCAACAAAGAGGAGTTTTACTTTGTATGGAATATGTGCTTACACGACACATGATTATCCAGGCTTAGGATTTTTCTCTTGTAAATTACATGTTTATTTCTTTGTTTATATACCTAAAAATATTCTTTCTCATATTAGTTATTTAATTCGTTGTAATTGTTTTGATCTTCGTGATATTCTTTAGCGTGCCATGCACATATATATATTTTATACAATAATTTTGCAGGTCTTGTAACAAAAGGGTATTT